>BLKR01004895.1:0-95086 GCA_011170035.1 Teleogryllus occipitalis | reverse complement strand
AATATATACAACATATATGTGCTTCTCTATCTTCTCATGTACCGTAACAAAATGTAGGTGCATACGAGAAGAGAGACCTCTCAAAAACCATCATTTAGTTAAATAAAATATGTTTAGAAAATAATATTTTATAAATAAATATTCTTCCTTCAATTAAATGATAATTAAATTTTATAAATTAAGCCTTCTTTCTCATTATAGAAAGTCTATCAATACCTTCTATACATCACTTTCATGATATTCCGCTTTCTTTCATATGTGATTTGCAAGAATTAAGGATTTAATGAATATTTTAAAATAACACCTTCAGAAACAAATTTCAGTGTCACTTTATAGATTAGAATTTTTAATAACATGGATATCAAGAACACGTATTAATAATTGAGAATCTAGAAAATATCCACCCATTATTTCAGAGAGAAAGTACTAAATGAAATAGTGGAATTAAAAGCAAAATTGAACCCAATATTTTCACAAATAACTATGAAAATATAGTTCCCTACTTCAAATAACAATTATTATTCATAAAAAGGCAAAATCATTATATATTTTCACTAACTTCTGTCTGACTCCCTTACTACACCCCCTTAATTCCTGACATTCTGACACAAATATTTAGAAACACAGCATGTTCTGTTGCCATCTGGAACCTGTTACAGCAAGCTACAGGTTAAGTTTCTTTTAACTTATATCTTCTACTCATTTATTTCAAGCATTTATCTAGTATTCATTAAAAAATCATTCAGATCACCTGAGGAAGCAAGAGAAAAAATTTTAAATGCAATATAGATGTAAATTTAAAAGGCATAATTGACATTAATTTTAGATACTTAATTGGACTGAATACAAAGGAAGAACATTTATTTATAATATAAAATGGACAATAATGTAAAATAATAATTGTAAAATATTTTTATGATTAATACTTTAAGCAACTTAGTTTCCAGTACTGCCTTACCCATTGCCACAACTATTCTGAACAGAATAAAATCTATCTTCTGCAAAATGATTAGTTCCGACATACATTCTTGTTCTTCAATAATATGAGAAATGATTTTGTAATATAACGTAGTTTCTGTTTGTACTTTTTTTTATTGTTGCAATAGGAACATTTCAGTTTAATGTATTTCATAAGTATTTTACAACCACAATTCCTTATTCAGGGAAGCATTTTTGTGGAAATTCATATCTTCCCAATTTGTTATTATACTTAGTATATAAAACTGTTTACTTAGTATGTAACTTACTGTTACTTAGTATGTAAAACTGCAGCTATTTTAATTAAAAATAAATAAACCAATTACAGGTATATTACATTTATAATTTACAAGATACAGCAGCTCAAAATAACATAACATATGTTATTTTCTTTCACTGAAGACTGGAATTCACAAATGTGTTAATTGCTCAACTCATCATTCAGTTTTTATTGAGAAAACCCCTTTAATTGAATATTTTCCATTTTTTAAATAATATTAATGTTACATACTTCAAAGTATTAGGAATGTAATAATGCGTTTACAACATATACAATAATTCTTGACATAACAATCAAGGCACATTTTCTCAATACATTTTTGGTAACTTTTGTCAATTAAAACCTTTCAGAATATCAGTCTTGCATCATCAGTGTAGAGACATGAGGTAGGGTCTAGAAAACCTACCATTATGCAATAATTTGAAAATACATGTATTAATGATGAAAAATGTTGGCTACAAATAAATGTTATACATAGTGGGAACATTAGTAGTAGGTAATTATTATGGTATTGGAAATCCGGAAATATCTAATGGCTATATGGTTTAGTTTGTAATATTTTTCTGATGTGCTTTAAACAAAGGGGTTGCATCAGTCATGGAATCTTTCCTGAATAATTAAATTTAGTATGTATGTACTTAAATTATGCAATCTGATATTGCATAGTTGACCACTGTGGGGAGATGTCTTTGAAATCAAGTAAAATTGATAAATATGATGTGTCATGTTTTCGCATGTTTCGTTCTTATTCATACAGAATAATATTCAGCACTAGTACTTACCATGGGGCGATAAACGCTGCTACAATAAGTTGTTTATGGTTTGCGGCCATGTGATGGTTATATTCCTCGTCACTCCGTATCTTAATGATTTTATTCCTTAAGAAGTTCATTTTCAAAACTGTGTTTTATAATACTTATAAATTTGAATATAAACTACAAATTTAGTCGTGGCCTAAGATGGTTGCCAAATGTGTTGTTCAATTGTTTCTCTTCGGAGGTAAGTTGGATGTGGGGAATGAATTGTAGCAATAGGGACAATGCAATAACGGGGGGCGTTTCTAAATTATTCTGTTGATACAGATTTTTAAATCTCAACAAAATACCCTGTAAAGATATCAATAAAATAACGTTATCTCCATGTAAGCACGTAGTACATATTTATCTTCGAGCCGCCAAGTAGTTCTTGTGTATTTTGTAGGGCTCGAGGCTGTTATAACTTAGACACGAATTTAATAATTGACGATTGCATTTTACGAATACATAAAGAAGTGTCTATCATATACTACATGTTGATACTTGACTTTAGTTAATATAAATTGATTCACGAGTTTTATTAAAGAGTAAAATATTTCCTTTTGCATAATGCACATACACCAGGTGTACATTTTTTCGTTCGTTGAAAATTCGGGCCGCGACGCCTGGGGAGTTGTTGGATACCGAAACGCTGACTGAAGTTCCGTGTTGATATACAGAAAATATCGCTGCTCCTAACTTACATTAAAAAAGATGCAGAAAGCTGTGTCCTTCGGCTTGAATGCATTCTTGGCAACTCTGGAACATATTCCAATTTAATTTTGAAGTAAGTCTGGAAGAATTCCTGTGAATTTCGGTTCAGGAGGGCGCCAGATCTGTTCCTGAATACTGGTTTTCTGCATATTCCATATCTTTCAAGTACCCCAAAGTAAGAAGTCACAAGGGGTCAGATCGAGTGATCTAGCAGACCAGAATCCACAACTAATTATTTGATCGTCACTACAAACAATACTTAACTACAGGTGCTACAGAATGACACAGACTTTCTCGTAGCAAATATTTCGAATTCCCTCGGACTGGACTGAATTTAAGGTCTTGGTCCATTCTCTGGCCAGTTTCCATCTAACGTAGCCCAAAGTACATTTTTTTAACTTTTCGGTTTCTTAACATTACAACCGAAATATTACTTTAAGAATATTAAAGAAGAGTATAAACTCTTCCTAAATAGAAATTTTCATCGAAAAATTTGACGCCGTTTTTAAGAAAATAGCCATAAGCATTACTGTATATGCAAAATTTCAAACTCATTTTCACAAGAATCTCTTGAGATTTCGAAAAACTTCACTTTAAGTCATTTGAAGTACTCACGAATGCAATAATGTATACAAATATATGGAAATGTGCATATTAACTTCGTGGGAGATATTTCGAAAAAATATATTTGTGTAATGTTTGAAAAACACAAAAGAATACACCAAAATGAATTTTACGCCATATAAAACAGTGCAACTTGCACTATACATTCAAAATATTTGAAGAAAAAATTGTTTGAGCATTTGAGCGTGTCTAAAAATGCGAAATTTTGAGCTCTTTTTCACAGAAAACTGTTGAGTTTTCGATAAACTTTATTTGACATTATTTAAAGAATATGTACTCCTAAATATAATAATGTAAAGAAATCGCCTCTAATGTAAATATTACCGATGTGAGAGTCAAGTCTAAAAAATTCCATTTTTGCAATTTGAAAAACAAAAGAATAGAGCAATAACGGGTTATGTTATCTTATAGAGTTCGTTTGGTACTAATCCTACCAAAAATGTAAAAAAAAATATGAATCCGTTTTTCAGAAAGTCTTGATTTCGTAATTTTTTAAAATTGCAAATATTTCATCCAGTTTTACACGAAAACTACTAAAATTAAAAAAAATCTACTTGACTTTAATGAATAATTATGGTTGTAGTTTTTGGAAGACGTCGAAAAAAATTCAATCTTTCGCAATTTTCAAAAATTCAGAGTTGACCGTGAAAATCAGAATCATGCCACATTTATAAGTGTATTTTACTCTACTCTTACCAGAAATTAAAATAAAACATTTGGAGCCATTTTCGATAAAATTTTGAAAAAGTCTGGGGGGCTTCATATAAAATACCCCCACATTTTGGTGAATATTTATCAAATTTTCGAAGCTTCTACTAGAGCCAGGTGAACAGGGGTTTCTTCATTTTGGAAAGGATCGTGTGTGTGGTTTAGGTGTTAGTAGTGTTCACAGACGGACGGACAAACAGGCAGACAGACGGACAGGACGGTCGTTGAGAAAAAAACAACACTTTTTCGGTATCAGGAGACCAAAACGTGTTTTTCCGTTAAAATCTCGAAACCGATTTTCCGATTTTCCGTCTTACATAATATTCCACAACATCGGGCCAAGTACCAGGCCTTAATAATAATAATCTATTTGGCTCCAATTGGCTGATTGCCAGGTACTGAGCAGATTTACAATACATGCAAAACACCGCCCCAGATACAGTATGTATTTACTCCGGTCTCTGTTTCGCATAGCAAAATTATTTCCACAAAATAGCTTCTGAGAATGTACATTATGTAATTCGGACCGCCCAGAAGTCTTTGTCGCATCAAGAATGGAACTACACTTTACACTATTAAACACTTCGCTTAATGAAGCAGCAGAACCTAGTGTAGATCTTCAAGCAGATTCATAGGCTGTAACACATCCCGTTTGCGAGAAAAGAAAGTAGCAACTACCTTTCCCGAGAAGACCGCACAAGTCGGGGATGGCCTGACAGTCCCTTCAGCTTTGCCGTTACCGCCTTATACGGACGACCACAGGTGCTACCAACTACCTCGTTGCCTAGCTCTCTCCAGCAGCGATCCTTCCTGAACTTAACGGATTTTTTGATAGCTTTTCTAGCGGCCATGTGTTCCTCCTTCAGAGTGTCATATTTTGGGCGACGTCACCCGCTCTGCACCAACCTACGTGCGCGATGGCATTCTCTGCGACGTTTCTTAATAGTGTGTCCACCTGTACACTGGACGGCGTTCTCTCCTGAGTCTTTTCGCACTGACGCATCACAAGTAAAAAAGTCCTTATTGATTACGGTTCCCACCATATGTTCAGAGTTTCCGACCAGTATAACGTTGCCCTCTATCATGGCGTATGTGTGTGTTTTACGGGGCACATGTGTTATTTTGTTCTAGTTTTTTAAATCGCAAAAAAAAAACAGAGTGAAATTTACAATCTACAATTTCACGGTGGTTTTTCACGGTTTAAAAAACTGGAGGATTTTGGCGCAATTCTGATTTCAAATTTGGATTTAGCGCATTGACGTACATAGAGAAACACATGTTAAGTCTTTGGGTCTGAGAACAACCTCCGAAAACAAAAACATGCAACTCAACTATGGTTTTTTGCGATTTAAAAATCATTGGAGGGTTTTGGCGCATTTCTGTCTTCAGATTCGGATTCAGCGTGTCGACGTACATAGAATAACATGTGCCAAGTCTTTCGGTCTGACTACTCCCGAAAACAAAAAATAAAATTTCAGGATTTTCCCGATTTAGAAACCATTGGATTATGGTGGCGCAATTTTCCTTCAAATTGAGCGCGTCGAAATACATAGAGAAACATTCATCACGTTTTGGTTCTGACAACATTTTTTGTGTGAGTGTTCCTGTGTAATCGATACTCAGGTACTAATATAACGCACCTGTTTTTGGAGAGTTACCATACAGGAAATTTCCATGAAAACGTAATAATTTATAAAGAATATAAATTTATAAAGAAATATAAATTTTTTTTATTTCAAATTTGGTATAAAAGTGTTTTTTTATTTTAATTGATGAACATGAATATAATCATATAAAATGATTATTTCAAATCAATTGATCTCCAGTTGGATAGGAGGTCTAAAAAATTTTAGCAAAATATGTCGCATACGGGCCATGGCCTACTAGCAGCTTCCCGGCCTTGCAGCCAAGGGTAAAGGAGGTACACGTGTTTAACAAGAAGGCATCTCCACGCCGTATTCTGGTCTTCCTAACCTGAGAAGTGAGTTTTCTCATCGTCACACTGCAATCTATACGTACTGGGACTGCAAGAAAAACGCACATTTTAATCTTGCCTGACAAGAAATTGAACCCGGGGTCGTGTCATGGAAAGCTAGCACCCTGACCAATGAGCTAACCGACAAGGGCTGAGCAAAATATTATACAAGCGAAATTATTTTTTCTGATGGTAATATTGCTTTCTTAAACACGTTAAAATAATTTTTAACTCTCTTATTTTTGAAGTCGTTTTGTGTTGATTTATTCTCTTTCTGATAAACTGGGCTGTCTGACCAATGTAAACACTATTGCAATCACCACATATGTATGTATATACATTTATACATGCATAACCAAGTAAACAACATTGCGGTTGGCAATGACGCATAGACACCGCTGATCCCGTCCGCGGAAGCAACGTCCCATACAAAATGACATTAATTTAACACAAGCTGCCTAACATATCTGTAATTACAGGTAATTAGTTGTTATGGTTATCTCTGCCCTATTGCATAGCAAATAATAGTTGGTATATTGTTAGTTTCGTATGTAATAACACATTATGTAAAAGTGCACTAACCCCTGCCTCACTACCCAGCGGCCAGAATTAGAAAGGAGTTAGGAAAGGGGTAGGGTTTAGGACACTTCATAGGGGTTGGACTAGCCCTTGCGAAGCGGCCAAACTCGTTTTGTTGCAACAAATTTCACATGAGATTCGACGGGAATCAAACCCGAACCTCAGTGGTGAAAAGCTAGCGACTTCGCTATGTGCCACGAGCCCTTGTGGAATGTTGCAATAACCACTGAACGCAGGGTCGAAGCCAACAGACCTGACATAATATGGGTCGACAAGTTTTCATGGAATGGGATTATAGTTGACTTAGCTATCCCTCTAGACCGAAATATAGCCGCTTTCATTGTCGAAAGAAGCGAAAATATCAGGCCTTGGCTATTGAACTGAGCGGCATGTGGCGGTTAGAATCTGTTGAAGTAGTTCCTGTGGTTATCTCTGCAAATGCACTGGTCTCTAAAGAACTAACTTCATCGTCGGCAAGGCGTGGCCTTAACAACTGGCACATTTATACAATGCAAAAGGCTGTTCTCTTGAGTACTGCCCGCATCGTGAGGAAGTTTTTATTGATATAACATCACCTGACTTCACCGTCGAATCCTGACCGCCCGAGTTTGCAAGCGAAGCAAGCACCTTGGTTCTCTAAAGGTCCAGGTGTCGGCTGTATGGCACCTTGTTAGGCGAGAGACTTAAAAATATAATAATAATAATAATAATAATAATAATAATAATAATAAGGGGCTCAAGGGATGTGGTTTAACAATCTATGTAAAGAAATTACATCCAACTCCACTCTCACCCTTCACGTGGGGAGCCCTCTTAAGTCGTGCGGAAAACCCACTCCAAGGTTGCGGTAACCAGCCCCTTCGGCGGAGTGGGCCGCGGGCGAACTCATGAGAGGTGGGGTCCTGGTGGGGCTACCCGAAGGTAATTCTAGGAAAGGCCCATCAGGATGGAACAAATCAACCAACCGTATTTGGACCTAGGGAGGTGGTGGAGGAACCAGCTAAATGGTCAACACCAGCTCCCACAGCCTGAATGAGTAAGGCTACAGTTGGGCCTGGCAGGAGGCATAAAATGCAAACCCACATTTATATGGAGAATGAATAACGAAAATAATCTGGAAGGAAGGCCGCTGCCTGGTGAGCGCCAGGGCACGACTGGAGCTAGCGCTGGCCGTGACAGAATGCAAGTCGCAAGTGGTGTGATGCTGAACAGGCGGGCACACACCGGGACACCCGAACCCACTACAGCCGACGATAGCAGCACCCAGGAGCAGTCAGCTGCACCTGCTGACAGTGCTTCCCGAACATTACCCGGGGCCACTCAAGCGGGCCTGCCACGACGGAGAATACAATGGACGTCAGACATGAATGAAACTATTGTTAGAATTTTTCTCCGTATTACCCGTAACGGAACAGATTGTACTGGTTACTGGCAGGAACTACATAGAAATTTTCTCCAGCAATACCCTCAACTTTCTCATCTTACAGAGCAAAATGTCGCCGATCGAAGCACACTGATATACAGATCCGGGAAACGTGTCCCGCCTATCCGATTGCAAGAAATTGAGGCTGAAGTTCAGGCAGAAATACAGCAGAACGATGATCCAGATTCCTTGAACCCTAATCTACGAACCTCAGACCCATAATCAAGTTAAACAGCTCAACTGCCAGATGAAACTACAAACGAGCCCCTACTTTCGAGAGAAAATAGAGAAAACGAAGAATTAATTAAACAGTTCAAACAACAATACGAGCAGGAGAAAGCCAGGTACTGGGGACTTGATCCTCAGTGTAGACCTAGGTGGAATTCAGTCGCCGTCTGGAGGAGAATTCTAGCGGCCGGCTGCTCTGATCGGTTGTTTTCCGTGGTTTCTCCGATCAACACTAGGCGAATGCCGGAGCAGTACCCTACCAAACGGGCCACGGACCGCGCGCGATCTGTCCTTCCTCTTCCTTGTCCTATCCTCTCCCTTTGCACACACACTTACACTAACATGCACTACACTACCACATATTCCGGGAGACCGGTCGGGAGCTTAGAGCTTGTCCCGGCTGGGGCGGTGGCCCGCTGGTGGGAGAGTCTTGGTTAGGGGGAAACCCCACTAGCCGACGGTAGGGCGGCGCCGGATCTCGCCATCCAGCGGGGGAAGATCACCGCCATCTCCCGAGAAAAAAACAAGCACTACACTAACGGGACTAATGACCACAGTAGTTGACGCGCCCGGAAACACGAAAAAATCAATGTAGACCACAGATACCAAAGCAACATAATTCAAAAAAGCTAGCATTTTTGATAAAGTTAGCAAATGAAAAGATACTTCTCAACGAACTTGAACTAATTACAACGTACGACCAACTTAATACAATCATCTACTGTATAGCATTGACAGTTGTAAAATTAAGCAGCGGAATGATTTTAGAGGCCCGCCAGACACCAAATCACCCAAACTGGATACCACCTTGGAAGATACGGCTGGAAAGAAGAATAAAATATCTTAGATCAGATATCGCGATCCTCGAAGCTTACCAGAAAGGAAGTAAAAAGAAGCGCATGTGGAGAAAAGTACTTAGAATCCAGGGAAAATACAGCAAGTACGCGCATTACAACGAAGAAAATAGATATATATCTGAATTCATTGACACTCTCAAACAAAAATTTAGTGTGTATACTCAGCGAATACGACGCTATACCAAAAGCCTGAAGAGGAAAGAAGACAACAAAAATTTCACCAGAAACCAGAAAATGTTTTATAGAAACCTGAAGAGAGAAGATAAAACAGAAAGATTACCAGAAAAAACAGCTCTTAAAAATCACTGGGCTAAAATATGGTCAATAGAAGGCCACTTCAACTCTGATGCGGTATGGTTAAATGAAGTGTTTAGCACTACAGAGGAGATCAGGGAAATGGAAGTCTCCGAAATATCAATGAATACCCTGAAGAGGGTTATTCAGAGACTGCATAACTGGAAGTATCCAGGATTAGACGGATTACATTATTTCTGGTATAAAAGATTAACATGCTTACATGGGAGAATCCTAACCCTGATAAATTGTTATCTGAAACACCCTGAAGAAATGCCAAGTGCTCTGTGTGAAGGAGTCACCTTTATGAAACAAAAAACGAGAGACTCCACAGATCCTGGACAGTACCGACCCATCACATACTTAAATGCATTCTATAAAATCATAACCAGCTGTCTAAAAATAATTATCGAACAACATTGTGAACAAAACAACATTATCTCGAATACGCAGAAAGGTTGTCCTGAGGGTTCATTGGAATACAAGGAGTAGCTGGTGATAGTGTCTCAGGTCTCTTATGTCTCAGTGTCTCTTATGTCT
The DNA here is from genome assembly GCA_011170035.1 of Teleogryllus occipitalis. Taxonomy (NCBI): domain Eukaryota; kingdom Metazoa; phylum Arthropoda; class Insecta; order Orthoptera; family Gryllidae; genus Teleogryllus; species Teleogryllus occipitalis. The sequence goes on along the minus strand of BLKR01004895.1, from coordinate 85,092 downwards.
CAGGCATGTGAAAAATAACGCGATCTTCATACCTGCTTCATCGACTATAAAAAGGCTTTCGACATGGTCCCACACGATTGGTTCGTTCTGAGAACATACCGTATCAATACTGCAGTTATAGACTTTCTCAAGTACACTATGAATAACTGGCGTACAACAATTCACATAACAGCAAACACTGATAGACTCATTACAAAAGTTTGAAAATACAACGAGGAATCTATCAAGGTGACAGTCTCAGTCCCTATTGGTTCTGCCTAGCAATCAATCCCCTCTTACGTTTATTGCAAAATATGGAAGCAGGATATGAACTGAGAGGCCATGAAAAATGTAAAGTGAACCATCTGGCATACATGGATGATATTAAATTGTACTCAGGATGTCTCCAGGGACTGAAACAGCGTATAAATGTTACAAAAGTATTCTCCACTGACATAGGGATGCAATTCGGCATTGAAAAATGTAAAATCCAACGTATCAAGAAGGGCAAACTTATCAATGATACTCAGCATGAAACCATGTCAAAGGAAACGATAACAGCACTAGAAACAGATGAACTCTATAAGTATCTTGGTATTCAGCAAAATAAACGAGTCATGCACACCAAAATTAAGGAAGAATTACGAGTGGAATTTGTGAAAAGATTGAAAGGTATACTGAAAACCTTCTTGAATTCACGAAATCTCACTGCAGCAATGAATATGTATGCAATACCTGTAATAACATCCTCATTCGGAATTATCAAATGGTCCAAAACTGATCTCGAATCATTGGAGAGACTAATCAGAGTTCAATTGGCCCGCAACAAATATCATCACCCGAAAAGTGCAGTTCAAAGAGTCACACTCCCGAGGAAGATGGGAGGTCGTGGCATCAAAAAATTGAGAGTCTACACACAAAACAGATTATCAATATGCGCGAGTATTTCCGAAACAAAGCTGTATCATCCCAGCTTCACACAGTTCTCCAGGAGGCAGATGACAATTACACAGGTCTCAGCTTGAAACACGATATGGACCTCAGACAACCATCCTTTGACGTGGAAATTGAACTATGGAAACAGAAGGCACTTCATGGGAGATATCCTGCAGAGATAGCCAATTCAATTGTAGACGTTGTTATGTCGTACAAGTGGCTCACCATCGGATATGTTCCCTGAGACGGAGGGTTTCATGGTTGCAATCCAAGACCAAGTTATTGCAACAAAGAATTACCTCAAATATATCGTCAACGACACGGAGGTGCCCTGCGATAACTGTCGTGCCTGTGGTCAATCTCATGAGACGGTACAACATATCATAGCAGGCTGTAGCATACTGGCTCCCACAGAATATAAGCAAAGACATGATATGGTCGGCCGAATTCTCCACGCCCAGCTTGTGAAAATCTACGGGTTAGCATTAACACAAACCATGCTACAAGTATATCCCACAAAATGTCATAGAAAATGTTAACTATAAGTTATACTGGGACAGAAGTATATTGACAGATCGAAAAGTCCACCACAATAGACCTCACATGACATTTTTGGATAAAAACAAGAAGAAAGTATGGTTTATTGATATAGCAGTCGTAGAAACAAGCAATCTCACCAAAGTATATAATACTAAAATCCAGAAGTACAGGGAGCTGGCACATATCGTAAAGGAGCAATGGAACATCCGGGAGATCGAGACCATCCCCATAGTTCTCTCAGCAACAGGAATCATCCCGAAGACCTTGAAGTGTTCACTTGAGCGGTTATCCATTAAAAAGATTATCAATCTACAAAAATTTGTAATTCTGAGTACTTGCTCTTTAGTGAAGAAATTTCTGGGAAATAATGAGGGGTTCTGAATTCATTGTTTATAACTTATTTTGATATGTATATAGTTTATTTTAGATTTCTTATTCATCTTACTATTTTGTTATATTGTTTACATGAAATAATTGATGGTTGTCATGCTTTGATAAAACATAATGTCTGTATGGCCGCCTCATGTACCAGGAAAACTGTGAATAAAGAGAATAATATTAATGTTGCTGAGAAGAGAAGAGAAATAAAAAAAATAGGAAATTAAAGTGCTGGAACGAGCTACTGGAAGAGGTGGAAGATGCCCCATGGGGTACGGCATATAAAATTGTTACAAAAACATTTGGTATGAACAAGAAGATTCCCGGATTAGAAGACCCTGAATGGGTGAGGAAAATTATAAGAGATATTTTCCCAAAGGAAAGACCCATGGAGAACGAATAAACAGAGTAATTATGCATTTGATGAGAACAATACCTTTACGAACGACGAAGTGCAGAGGCGAGAAAACTAAAATCCAAAAAAGCCACTGGCCCCGATGGAATCCCAAATGAAATTATTAGGACTGTTGCCAAAGAATACCCAGAATGAGTGAAAGTTTCCGGGCTGGTAGGCCGTGGTCCAGTTGGCATTGAAGAGCCAAACGTTTCGTCCACGTCTGCGGTGGACATCTTCAGTGGCCGGCAGCGTCGTGGGGGTAGTCTCCGGGTCGGCGGCTGGCTAGCGACTGACAGTCGTTACAGCTACGAGCTCGGTTCCACGTGACATGAGTCCGCGTTTCCGTGCTTGTCGCTGCTTCTGTGTAGTGGCATGGATGTTTCCCGTCCCATAAACTTCATTGCAATTGGTAATTGTTTATTAACCAGATCTGTTAGACGGCAGCCATTGCAGTTAAATAAAAGTAATATTAAGAAAGCCCGTAAAGGTTGTAAAGAGAAGATCCAACTCTCGTGTTTAAGACATGCTTGGGGTAGGCGGAGAAAAGTCTGTATCTAAAGTATACATATCTATTTTCCGTGATATCGCGCGGCAGATAAAGTAATTTAATCGTCTTTTTTCTGCCAATATCGACGCACATACATGACTTTGGACGCATGAGCTTGGTAGACATTGGCCGAAAAATCGTCGTGGAAAGTTCTTTCATTCGTGTGATGTTGAAAGTTGAGGTGTATGCCTACAGTTCAATTGCGGAAGCTTTTCGTCCATATCCCCACCGGAGTTCCTTATAAGTTTTAGTCTTCATGTTGCAGTTTCATCTCGCTGGTCCATATTGAGTTTTACAGATTGATTGTTAGTGATTCCAGGCGCGTCAACTACTAGGGTCATTAGTCCCGTAAGTGAAGTGCATGTTTTCCTCTGGAGGCGAGGTCCGGCGACGACCTACCGTCGGCTAGCGGGATTTTCCCCAACCAGGTATCTTCCACCAGCGGAGCACCGCCCCAGCCGGGACGCATATAAGCAAACTGCACATGTATATAAGCAACATGCACATGCATATAAGCAAACTGCACCGCGCTTCCCTGATTGGCTAGATTAGGAAACCGCGCGAAATTCGTTTATATTCTCTTATTACGGAAGTGTTGTTGGTTCGTTTTAAGTGCTCTTTGTCACTTTGTAAACTGTACATATATTTTTCATTTGATTACTATTTATAGATATATGTTTTATTCTGTTTCTCTGTTATTCTTTTTTTGTTATTCAGTTTTATTTGACATAATCTTTCATTGTCACGTAGATGAATCAAGGATTTTTATTCTGTTCATGTCTCAATATTTGTAATGGACCATTAAAAAGTGTTTAATTTTGGGGGAAGACAAATGTGGCAAAAACAAAGGAGGCCGAAGGTGTTGATGGAAATTGAAAGTTTTCTCAGTATTATTTCCAAATTTGAGAAAAATTGAATTAAAAACAACTTACGTTGCAATATAAAAATTTTATTTAAATATCTACTCAACTTCACGTTTTTTGTAGTCTTATTGTATATTGTGATCTTATTGAAGGTAATTTTATTTATTTCTGGAGGATAAATAAGTTGTAATAATAAGAGTAGTTGATTTTCTTATTCCTTAATAGTATTTGCCAGCAACTCAATTTTAACTTTTTGTAATAGCATCTATATGGATTTAAACACATTTATTGAGGACATTTTTTATAATAGTTTTAGTGTCTGAAATTAAACACAATGACAAACTTGAGTTTTCACATTGGCCTGACCGAGGCCGTAGCCGTAGTTAATCATGCAAGTATAGATCTTTCTGTTGGATTTGTACGACCACTGATATAATCTTCAAATACTATCTTCTTCTAGTTCATGAAGCGTCCGGAGATATTTGCATGAATCTGCAGTATTCGTTTCCATTTTAAAATATTGAATTAATATTGATTTAAAATATCTCGCCTTATTAGTTAGCAGGAACCGCAATGTTTCAGCTGTTCTTACATTATAGTTATGACTTTTCTTTATTGTTATAACCCCGCACAATCCTTTCTTAAAATAAAAATAAGTTATTTAATAATTAAATAACGATTTTAGTTAAAATGAAAGTTTCTGTCAATTCAAAGAGATAAACCAAAGAAGTCATAATGCGCCCAATTAATTCAGTCAAGCTTTTCGGATTTACTGATCATTAAAGACCGGATTTTCGTGCAGTAAAACTCTTTAAAACGTGCAGTAAAAACAATAAAACATGCAAAAACATGCAATAAAAATTTTAAAACTGCAAAATGATGTTATGTAGCCTAAAAACTACCATTAATTCATATATAAACTTATTTTACACTTCGTATTAGAATTGAAGGAGAACAAAATATGAATTAGACTTTTTATTACAATATAATTAAGTTAGTACATGTTATTTAAGCAAATCTTACTTTATATTTTAAATATTATTTACAGGGAAAATTAAATTAGCATTAAAAATATAAAAAAGTAAATACAAAACTGAAAAATACAAGAATATTTTCAATAACCAGTAGTACGTCATTAAGTTATACAAAAAATCTTAAATGTCTACATTATAATTTAAAATTATGTACACTTTCCCTCAGATAAAGTGACCGGCAAAATTGTAGTCGTTACTTTCACAAATGATTGAGAAAATTATGTAAATATGATGGGGTTTGGTGTAAAGTACCTTCAAAATTAAAAGATTCGTTTCACATTCGAAGATTCGTAATATTAGCGAGATCGTTCAAGGAATATCCATTTTCAAAAAGAGCTCTAATTTTTCTGTAAATCTATTCCTCGAAGCACAAGATGTTTAAAGGTGGCGTACGTTCAATTTTGGGCGAATGATCTGAATTTTCGAAAATTGCAAACAAATACCTATTAACATTGTCGAAAACAAATATTAACGCAAGAGATTTTTGTTTCATGAAATCTCTTTTTAAAAATATATATTAAATTAATATAAATTAAACACTCCACTCTTTCCTAGTAATGATCCACTCTTCACTAGTAATAATTGCTGCTATTGGGTCTAACCGCTTCCTTATTCTTTGGAGGGTTACTGTTTTTTTTTTAATTTTTTCCAACAGTATTATCTCAAAAGTACTGGATGAGAACACTTGATATCTAGAGTTGAAGGGATGGTGTTAGCTCCTATTGTAGGCCTGGTTCCTTGTGATTCCAGTGAAAAATCAGTAACTGCACTGGAACAGTAGAAACTCCCGCCAATTGATAATCATAAGTGAATCACCATGTACTAGGTAGGGAGGAGAACGAGGAAATTTTTATGAATTGTCGCCTGCTCTTTCTTTCTCAGATAAACACTTGGATAGTTTATCAACATCAAATCGGAATTTTAGCGCCTTTGATGTAATATTAAACATAAAAAAATCCCTTCCAGTTGTCTGCGTGTTAATTTTTAGTTTATCAAAATAGTCCCGACACCCGTATTACAGCCTCTTAAGTTGTATCATATTAGCCCCACAAATTTGAGGCTGTATATATCATGACACGATTAATATTATTGCATTATTTTAACGCAGAAAAGAATATTAATTCTTTCTTAATGATAACCTATTTTCAAAAATATCGTGTCATACAAAATAACGAAGTAACATCAAAAGTTTTATATCACGGCGGTAAAGATTTTGACTGGAAAAATTAGGCATTTTAGTTTTGATTTTTTTCCTCCCAAATATTGTTACAGTCTGAGTGTTTGCTATATGGTCATTATAATAGAATATATTTTCTATCATTTGTCATTTTCTTGTTAATTTTGGACATAAATAAATAACAACTCTTAAAGTGTAATACATTAACCCCAATTTTCTACTGTATAATATTAGCCCCGACTGATCTTTATAACATTGTCGAAAAACAATATGTACGCTAGAGATTTTTGTTTAATGAAATCTGTTTTTAAAAATAGATATTGTATTAAGATAAATTGAACACTGTTTTTTTTAAAAAAAACTACAAATGCTTCACTTTCTTTTCGCATCGAAATGCAGGTAGCCTTATCGTGTACTTGGTGGTGCAGGGTGGAACCGTGTCAGACGAGTTAACTTTAAAGACCTGAGTTCGAATCCCGGCGAGTAGAAAATATTCTCTGCTGCACTAGGTGTTTTTTTGTTTCTTTTTTGCAGGTTCACATAGTCCGTATTGAATATTGCGTAGCAATTACGAATAATACGTGAAAATACATGCTAATGAAGCAACACTTGTTTTGAACATAAAACACTTTCTAAATAGTATGTATAGTGCGACCCACCCGTCCGACTAGCTCAGAATGGGGGTTTTCTGGGTGGACGCAAACAAAAAAAAAATTTATAGGAAGAATGGCGGGGTTCAGGGTCGTGCAGAACGTTGTGGATTGGATGCAATTACTTAAAAAACACAAGGAGAATCACTTTTCGCACACTCAAATATATTCTATAAAAGTTTTGCTGTTATTACAATTACACGAACCAATCAGAAGATAATTTAAATACACACTGATCGTAAAATGCTGAAAGGAAAAAAAAACACAAAACACACTAGTCACTATATACAAGGTTTCTTACTCTCTCTTTCTGAACATTCAATTTCAGTTACTACTTTCTTCAATCATGAGAAAGGTTTAGAAATGTTTACTTTTTACAAATTAACAAATTCTACTTAAAAATCAAGTCTGACAATTCTGAATTGATCTTGTCCGTAATAAATTACTCTCTCTCTCTTTCAACAAAACAATTCTGAGAATATCTGTAACTGATTACTCCTTCATTTTCTAGTTTTACCAGTTATAACTGTACATTTCCAATTTTCATTTGAAAGAAAAGGTTGATTCTTTACTCGCGTGCTAGGGGTGGAAAGAAATTGTAATTATACTTTTCTTATCGTTAAGTATGACAAATACGTCTCCCCCTCTTTTCTACGCCAAGACTGCAACCTAAACTTTCCTTCCAATATCTAGAAACTGTTCGCTAGGCACGACCCTACGTTTTCGCTTCTCGGGTGCGACACGAAGCTCCCAGCGGCGCGGCCTTGAAGTAACCAACCTCGGTCTGAGGACGCCGTCCCCTCCACAGAACTGCTCGCTCTTCCGTCGAAGTCTCGTTGTTCACCAGCACGTGCCCACCGTCTCGTATTCAGTTGAAACTCTTTTCGTATAGAATTGTATTGGCGACGAATTCTTTTAAATTGACCACTACAGATTTACAAGAGCCACTATTACGACGATAAACGAAATTAACGAGAGAAAAAAATAAACTGAAAATACAAGAAACGAATTCATTGGTTAGTTCATGCCTATTCATTACTTTTCTTATCACTTCTCAAATTGCAAAATTAAAATGTTTCACTTCGTCTCTTTCTTTGAGAATACGTTTATATCAATTGTAAGGAGATAATTACCTCTTCTAGTCTTCTTGAAGAGTTTTTCATAGAATGCCTTCCTGTAGTCCGTTGCAGCACAAGTTTCCGTCTTGTGGTCGGCACGTCCGAACTGGTCCGCTGTTGTCTAGAGAAAGCTCGACTTTTTCTCCGTCAACTACAGGGCTCGCCCGATCTAACGTGGCGATCTCTATTGATCTCTTTAGGTAATTGTTACCTTCTCATATCATTCCGCGTTGGCGCGCGTTCAAACAGCTGGTCTCTTGTTCAGGACATTAATGTGACCCGCTTTCCGAGGCTTCGGGGGAAACGGATGATCACAATATGTAGTTAATAAAACTACATACTACATATGTAGTTAATAAAACTACATATGTAGCTAATAAAAAATGTCAATAAAGTTTTGGACCTTTCCTGAATGTTAAATTACTAAAGAAATTGAATGACAATTTGCACCTGAAGTATATCAAGAATGGCATTCATGCATAAAGGTGAAGTTGGATTGCTACGTTGCTGTTGACCATCGAAAGCTATTCGTGAACTGAATAGAGTGCTGGAGCGTAAGAGGATAGCGATTTTATTTTCAGACAATTTATTTCTTATCCTTCACGTTCTGGACACACAGATTTACGTATCCCAACACATTTAAAACTTTAAATTGTCACACATGATCTTTAATCACAATTAGTCTGAGATTTCCTTAACTTCTTCATTTGGGTACATATTTTACCCGTCTTGACGGAAAACTATATCTTCTATTACAATACAATAAATACATTGCTATTATTTACAATAATTTTGTGTTGCAAGAACATTCAATATGTACACGCAACATTAACAAATATAACCATACACACGATACTTATTGATGGTTTTTGTAACAGTTGTGACACATCTGGTGAGTTTCCGAAAATTGTTTTGAGAAATATGGTAGAAGATTTGTAAACAAAATTATTTATTGTATTGTATAAGAAAATAATTATTGTTTTATCCTGAAAAAGGGTAATATCGGTACCTGAAACGTAGAAGCTATGCATTTTTCCATTTTAGAACAATTGTGACTAATTTAACATCATATTTGACAATTTATAGTTTTCAATATGTTAATGAACGTAGAACTGTGTTGAAAAAGTGAAGGCAAAGAAATAAAATGTGACAAAAGACAGGCAAAAGTAAATGTTAAGTGATATACCGATAATAACACGAGTCCTCTTGGAATAGGCTAAAGAATACATGAGCCCCGTAGCCACCATTCTCTCGACTCCGCTCGGGAATGGGTGTGTGTGTTCTTTGCGGGAGAATCGTCTGCATCCGGCAACCCCACCCCTGACGCCGCTCTCAGTGAGGCTCGTGTGGACGCGGGCGCGGCCCCTCCTACCATCGTTGCCAGCGAAGCGGCTGTCTCCCCTGTCGACCTCACCACCAGCGAAGCGGCCGTCTCCACTGACGCCCCTACTGCCAGCGAAGCGGGAGTCTCCCCTGTCGCCCATGCCGTCGCTCTTGGCAAGGGGGAGGTGCTCCCGTCCGCTCCGGCCCCACTACCCTCCGAGCCACTCGACAACCCCCAGGTGTAGGGAGCTTGGAGTCGGGACCCACAACACACATTTCAGGTTTACGTTCTTACTTATTTATAACTATAACACGATTGTATTTGACATTTTTGAAATAGCTATGTGCCAGATTTAAATGTCCAGGCTCAAGGCAACGAACCATCTAATCATTTGCTCCGGGGGCAAGGCAAATTTCAACAGAATCCGAATATGTTTTCAGTAGTTGCTACAGATATAAATACTGCTAATTTTTTTTTTCAGTACCAAGTGAATTAGCATTTTATGGTTGCGCCCAAACGGCAAGTTTTGCTGCAAAAGAAACTCTTATCGCCAGGAACAAAACTGTGGATAAATCATCTTTTTCGTAGCTAATTACTTCCTCTAGCAAGTTGTGTAGTCAGAATCCATATTTTGTGGTACGTTGACACAAAAATTGATTGACGGAAAAACGTCTGTCAATCGATCCGTTCTCTCTCTCTCTCTCACTCTCACTCTCTCTCGCTCACTCTCACTCTCTCTCGCTCACTCTCACTCTCTCTCGCTTTATCTCGCTCTCTCACTCTTTCTCTTTTGATCTCGATCTCTCTCGCGATCCCTCGCCCTGTCTTGCACGCTCTTTATCTCTCTCTCTCTCTCTCTCTCTCTCTCTCTCTCTCTCTCTCTCTCTCTCTATCTACGCGCGCATTTTCTCTCTCGTGCTCTCTCTCCCTTTCTCTCGCTTTCGCTCTCACTCGCGCGCGCCCTATCGCGCTCGCGTTCTCTCTCCCTCTCCCTCCCTTTCACTCCCTCTTTCTCCCCCTGTATCTATATCTCTCTTTCTTTCTGTCTTTCTCTCTCTCTCCCTCGTGTGTGTCTGTGCGCGCGCGCGCGCGCGCGTGTGTGTGTGTGCGCGCGCGCGCGTGTGTGTACGTGCGTCATTGTGTGATCAACGGCAAAGCCTAAACCGCTCCGCCAATTTTCTCCAAAATTGAGATTCCTCTGTTGATTTAAAGGTATTCGAGACACTTTGAATTTCACACATTTTAATTTTAGGAGTTACGTTACATGAAGCCTAAACATTTTAAACTTCTCCGAAAAATGGCTCAACATTTTTTCATTAAACTTTGCCGTCGGATGTCGTAAAGAACACCTAAAAAGAATTGTTCAGGACCGATTTTTTTATTAAAATCTCTGGTTATAGATTATTCGAATAATTTTCGGCGTCAAGTTGAAAATTTTTGGGCGTCTTTCTACAACTACAATATTGAAGATTACTATTTTTTTAATGAAATCTCTTCTTTAAAGACACATATTGAAAGAAAATCATGTAAAATATTTCAAAAACATGCTTTTATACATTAGTTTTTGCGTAATTATGCGTGAAACGTAGAAAATATTTTTAACAATTGTTTTCTCAAAAATGGCTCCAAATTTTCCTTTAGATTTCCTCCTGTGTATGGAAGAACAATAAAACAATAGGTCCCATTTCTAGTGAATTCTCTGTCCAATAAGTTACATTGCACTACAAATTTTAAGACAGGTTTTCGCCTCAAACAATATCTGTAAGAATAACTCATATTTTTGAAAAAGGTCGAATGTTAGAGGTAGTATGAAAAAGTGTTTGCTGTTGGGGAATCATAATTTAAAATAAAGTTTACTCTTTCCGTTTCCTGGACGAGATTACTCTCTATTGGTATAAAAAGAGTTTTATAGGAAAATTATTACACATGCTTTTGCCTAGAATGTAATAATTTTTGCTTTGTTAACAAAATGTTCAATTATAATATTTTAATGTTAATGAAGTTGCTTTAATAAAATTTGAAATATTAAATAAAAGTGTTAAATGTGTCAAGTATTGCACAGGAAAACGTTAACAGCAATGAAAGAAGATGAACAAATTTGATTTCCTCCTTTCAGATTGCGGGAAAGGAGAAACAAGCTATTGGGAATTGCCGTGCCTTTGCGAGCTTGATGAGTTGTTGTGGACAATCACAGCCTGAGCTGTCGCAGCCACTGGATTTGTGCGTGGAATCTGGGGCGAAGACAACATCTACACCCTACGTTGTTGGTGCGATAGCCTGGGGAGTAAATGTTCCGTTTCTTTCTATCTTTCGTTCACTGAAGAGTGCCCATTTTTAGAAAAGTGGCCCCTACATTTACGCAAATCCGAATTCTGAAAATTAGCCTAATAAAGCATAACTTTGTGTATATCAAGCGTTGTCTGGTCCGTTCGTCAGAAATGAAAAAGCTGGAAGGAACATGTGTTACAGCGCATGTTAAATCCCCCCCAAAATGGCTGATGATATAAAAGTACGACGTGGAATGAGTAAAAAGTAGTGAAAATTAGCATCTGCAAAAAATATCATGTATGCATTAATGTTTGAATCTTTGTGTAAGCAGGTTTAATAATATATTGGGCCAGAAAATTTGCCTCCAATGTAGCTTTTGCCTCTAGAAAATTTGTTATTTTTTCAGTAAGATAAAATAGCTCTTAATTAATGTAACATAGTAAATTATTCAGATATCATGAATGAACATGCCCCTGATGCCAAATATTTTGGGTAAATTTGAATGTCAATATGCCTTCAAAGTATTTTATTTTCTGTTGTTCCATCAGCATTGTACTTTGCTCTATCATTGGTATACAAGTAAAACCGTATTTGATTTTTTCAGGTAATTACATGAATAAGTCACATTTTTACCTCTTTTGGTTAGTGAAATCATTGAAGATCTTGACTTAAGGTGTACTAAATTATCATTTACTTAATTTTTTACTTACGTCACAGTACTGTGGAAAAGTACAGGAAAAATCCATCACTGGGTCTGTTATGTACCAGTTATAAACAAATGAAATCGTGATGAGGCCACACTGTCCAGGTGAGGCGGTTTTGAGAATTAATAAATGGAGAGTTGGAGTATGACATAAATATTTTCTTTCTTCTGAAATTTACAGGGATTTGTTATGATTCCTGATTTCTGTTTATTAATATAAAAGTTATTAAACAAAAATTGTGTGTAAGAAGCAGATTGTATCTTCTACTTAGAAAACAAAAGTTGAGTAGACAGATTTAACAGAATCAACTTTAACTTTATTTAACTCAAAACAGTTTCAGACATAGCAAGACCCCCTTGTAAAACAAATAGCTTAGTAGACCCAGAAATGTGGATGTGACAGACAGATGAACATTGAACAAATCTAGTTGTACATATATATTCTTACAGATTGTAAGAAAATGAAATTATTTGGAATATATTATATAATAATTTATATTTGTGACAGAACATACTAAATCTTCTTCCCAGTAAATTGTGGGAAAAAATTATACACATTTTCATGTGAATACTCTGTCATTCACTTCAAATCCAAATGATATTGTTCACTCTATTTAAGAAGACATCTATTGTTTTTATTCCATATTTTGCAATGGCTTTTTATGTCTCAAAAAATTTTTCTGTATATAAATAATTTACATTAAGCATTGCATTTTTAGTCGAAATGTGTTTCTTGATGTTTGTATTTGGAAATTGAACTGCAATAAAGAAAAATATTACCAGCTACCAAAAATAATTTTCCCTTACATTTGTTAATTCATCTGTCATCCTTCTAAATAGCTAATCCTTTTTAGTACCTAATTGATATTGTGAAATAATATAATAATACTGGAGAAATGGTATTATAAAAATGCTATATGCACTTTTGCAATAAAAATTATATTATTTACAAAGAATATAAGTTAATCAACATTTGTTAAAACAATGTCAGTAATTATTTTATGTAAATTAATGCTTTCTCCACGTCAGATTCTACATGAATGGAGATTGGTGTTAAAACAACATAATTTCTGCTAATAGTATACAGTATTCCTTATTGAAATTCAGAGAACTCAAATATTGTAGGTTATGTTAAAACAGGTGAAGGAAGTTTCAGGATCTGATATTATTAAACTGGTAGAGCCCCTTGAACCAGAGTGGCTCGATTTCTGATTTGTCTCAGAGAGAAAACACAAACCAAGGAGTGAGAAAGCCACATTTCCTGTCAGCACTTTGTACAATCTCAAATACAATTCAGAGAGAAGAGGATACACATGAAAGTACAATTCAGTAAGAGGTTTCATCTATTATTCATTCATATTTGATAAAACTCATTATCTTATACAAACAGGGATTCCACAGTATTCTTCAGGAAATGATCAAACCAAAGAGTCAAAGAAGTAATATATTGAGAAAATTAGACAGTATATACCTGTAGAGCATACAGAGATTTATGAAAATACAATACAAAAGCCTGTTCCTAAAGAATATTCTTTGTATTGTATTTTCATAAATCTCTGTATGCTCTACAGGTATATACTGTGTAGTGTATTACAAATAAGAATAAAGGGAATTCAAGCTAAGCACAGAGAATTTTGTAGTTTAACCTAAGATCTAATTTTTTTTATATCCCTTACATCCCTTAATTTTTTTTAATATGTTTGAGAAACGTTATGATATGTTTATGGGGATATCTAATTAAATATTAAAACTCGGATAGCCACAATAAACAATATAAACAATAAGAAACAATAAACTATGAAGAAAAATATTCAAAACTTTTTTGCAGTATTTGTTAACAGTGTCAGTAAAGAACTTTTAAAATAAAAAACCCAAGGGTTCGATATAATAAAATTATCTTATTATAGTACTATATATCAAGACCATTATGATTATATAGAAAAATTCCATTTCTGGAAGAGCGACATAGTTTTGATAATAAACAGTTGTTTCCAATTTCCCAGATCATTTAGTTTTTTTTACTGATGATCATTTAACAAATATCAATTCAAATGACTACCATTTACAACAAAATTTCATATTTTATTTTTCTGCCTCTGTTATAGGTGAATGATCTACTATTTCTTATTTCTATTACGTTTCTTAATTTCTTAAGTATTTGTCTTGAACTAAGATCTAATTTTTTTATTTTCTATGAAATTGAAAATATTAACCATTTATCAATAATTATACACACTGATCCTGTTCTTTTCACTTGAAATTTTAACATATTCTCACATTCTTACATACTATCCATTTTATTAGCATTAATGATAATGATATGCATCCACAAAAATGAAAAGTATGAAATATCTTGAATGTACAAGCAATTATTTTTTAATTTCAGAGTACTGTATTCAAGAACATTACAATATATTATTCAAAATGATTTTTCTTTCAAGAATTTTCTTATGTGCTAAGAAAGAATAATAGATGCTAAATATTTAAATTAAAATACTAGGACTAGTATATTGCAATGTTCCGATTGAAGTAGAATAATTTTATGAGTGGTAGTTATTTTCTATAACTACTAATTATCATTAGTTGAGCATTAATTGTAATAAATCGAATTTCATTTTTTCAACTTTCTGCATGTTTACAGGTAGATGTGAAACTTGTTTAAACAATTATTAACAAACAAAAAACAAGAAACTGACCACACCCAAAAAGACCCATCCAGTTACTGACATTGACAATTTTACAAAGGATGGAATTTCCATCAAAAATATATTGTAGTTTCGTTCAGATAATCATTTTAAATTATTAATTAGTTAGTAATTTCAGAATTTTATCAATTTTAATAATGAGTGGTGTTTTATGTGAAGTACCATGAATTATTTTTTTATGTAGGTTTTGGTATTTGTACATGAAAGTACATGATAAAGCATTAAATTTTCAAGCCATTCATGGCCTTCTTGAAGCTTATGGTAAAAGTGTATGTTTTACTTGTTTAGGGGAAGAAAGACAAATAAGCTCATGTGAGTGAGAGTGAAACTAAAATTTTTAAAGGATAGTGCTTCCTAAAGACACTATTAGGAACCGAAGCAAAGTCCAGCACATAAAATATTGTAATTTTTTGAATGAAGCATGGCTATATATCTATAGTAATTTCTTATATTTCGTTTTAGAAAATTAATTTTAATATAGTTTCATTTTTTCTAACATGTTTGTAATGGTTGATTTGTAACATTTGCAACACTACTTGTTACTTAGTTTTGGGTATCACCACATCTCTTTCCCCAAATCCCAAATGCTTTTTGAAATTCTCTTTGACATAACACCCTAATTTTAATAGTGAAAATAACCATTGTCTCACCTTGAACTTTTTCACAATCTCCATCAGCTCTGCAAGATCAGCACTGAAGATTGTTCCCAAACAGCACTGCAGATTGTTCACATTTTCTTTTAGACAGTCATATACGTATTGAAAACCAAAAACAAAATTAATAAAAACATAATTCAGATTGAAATTTTAT
Source organism: Teleogryllus occipitalis (assembly GCA_011170035.1). NCBI lineage: Eukaryota > Metazoa > Arthropoda > Insecta > Orthoptera > Gryllidae > Teleogryllus > Teleogryllus occipitalis. The sequence continues at coordinate 69,663 of BLKR01004895.1, read as the reverse complement.
TGAAAGGTTCTCGTAATTTTTCAATCATTTTCATCTATCAATGTTTTGAGGTGCATATTTCCTCTTTGCAAAAGTCTAATTTGAATATAAACTGATCAATATTTTAACTAACAAAAATATTTTAACATTTAAAATAACAAAAATATTTTAACTTTTAAGATTATAGTAAAATAAATTGAAATATATTACTATAATGTACCAGGTACAAATAAACTCACCTTAATAAATTCTGTAATTCTTTTTTGAAATCAATTTTTTACTTATGTAAAATTGCGTCTCACAAAGAAGCAAATCCTTAACAACAATTTTCATTGTGTCATTGACCATGCAGAGCAGAAGAAAGAAAGAAGGGACAAATTAGTAACGGAAGAATGTTAAAAGATGTTAGAGTTTTGAATTTGATTTAGAAAGGAAAAGGTTTCTACTGGAAATTTGTATACTTTGCTCCTAAAAGTTTTATGCTTTATCTTTTATTTTATGTAGCACATTGTCATAAACACTGAAAATTTGAAAACCTTTGTATTCAGTGTGTCTTCTAACTATATGTAAATTTTCTGAAATCATTCTGGGAGAAATCTATTGAAAATATAAAATTAGGTTTTCAATATGTATATGATTGTACATAATAAAATCTGGACGAAAAAAATTTAATAAAATCTTAACAACAGTTAAAGATAGTGAAACATACTTGTACTGCTTCGAGGCGTAATAGGAATAATTTGGCATGCCTTTTTAATAGAAACTGGAGTGGAATATGGTCATCCTCATTTGCATTATTTAGCAAGTTAATGAGGTTTTACTGTGAAATTACTCCTTGATCAAGGAGTAGTTTATAGAATTGTAGTCACAATAGCTGATAGTGAAAAAGTGCAATATCATTGTATAAGTTTATATATTAATGGTGCCATTTAGATTGACATTGTGTATTTGCTTCAATAAATAACTTTTAAAAAATCAACAAAGTTATATTTATTACCATAGGTATCCCTATAACACATAATGTTCCATTTTAAGGTAGAAGAAATAGGTAGAAAGAGAAAGTCTGCTCACTAGTAAGAACGGGCAAGTTATTGAAGACTACTTATATTAATTATGAATTTCTTATTTTTTAAACAATTTTTTTTGAAAAGTCATGAATAATTCAAAGGCTAAATAAAATGGATGGTTTTGCATTAATATTAATATTACTGATCTGTTAGAAACATTTCCTTAAGTCATATAAAAATTACCATATATAAAAATGAATAATCTTAAATAATTGTGATATTTATTTTTTCAGTTTAATCATTATTAACAGTGGACACCATGAATAAATTGATAATATCTCCATCTCAAAATCCTATTAACACAGAAGTTAGACTACAGATAACTTTTAATTTTGTTTTTCATTTGCTCTTGGTGCACTTGGCACTGACGAACATCTCTCACTTGATAGTGATTACTCATTTATATAGTTTAATTGTTCACCAAGTTAACATTTGTTTCTAGTTAAAAATTTTGTTAAATTTGATTGAAAAGTAAGACATGAATTATTGTACTGTTATGTCTTCAATCGTGCAAGGAATGAATGACAACAAACAAAACAAAAGCGAGGGAGTTGATCCAAATGATAGTTTCAAAAGTTGGCTATTCCAACAGGAAATCTATTTAGCTGGCATATTGTGAATCTAGTGTGGCCTAGGAATTTTAACAAAAAACTTTTTGTATCTATTGGTCAAGTTTTAAGAATCTTTAAAAAAAAGAAATTTTCAAGGAAAAGAATGAAGATCCATCACAAGTTAGTGATGTACATTCACAGTCTGATTTTTTTTCATGTTTTTTATGTTCAGTTTTCGTCCTTTTATTTTTGAACAGACCTTGAACAGAAATTTTGGAGATGAGTTTATTTTACACATTTTTATCATCTTGCTACAGTTTCGAGGATTATTTTTTTCCTTATCATAAGGTGAGAATATTATCTATAAGGAGTAATTTGTTACTAATGAAATTACAGATGTATCTAGTTACAGCTTCATCACAAAAATATAGTACATAAATATGATAACATTTTAATAATATTCCTCAGTATACTCATATGGAGCTTGCCATCTAATTAAATCCATACTTTTTTAAAAAATGAGTATTTAATATATAATTTTTGTATTGAATATGATTTAAATTTTATCATGAAATATGCAAATACAAAAATAAATATGCACATTGCTTATGTTGCAAAAAAGTAATGGGTAGGGAGGATACAAAACTATTGAGAAATGTTAGCCTATTGGTTGAATAATTAAACAAAATAAATAAAATACCTAATATGTATTATGTTAATTTTGTATTGAAATTATGAAGTACTGAATCATAAACATGTAAACATGTTAGATTCAACCTGAGTATTCAAGCAATTAACAGTTTTTATGTGTAAAGTTTCAAGAACAGTTCTTGAAATTTATTTTGGTTCTATATTAAAAATATCTACTTTATTGCCCAATTCTACACGGTGTGTTGATATTGAGATGTGTGACTTCTTTAATATTTCTGATGTGTTGTGAGATGAATATAAATTTATTTATGCATATTACATCTATTTAAATAATATTCAAAACTACAATTATGTATAAAATACTCGTGAGTAAATTTTTTTTATTTTATAAATTTAATCAGAAGTAAACTCCATGTGAGTATATTGAGTAATTTTATTTAAATGTTATCCTATTTAAATACTATGTTTTTGTGACAAAGTTGTACAAATAACTAGTTTTATTAGTAATTTCATTATTAACAAATTACTCATTATAGATAATGTACTAGTCTGAAGTTGAGGAAAAAATAATCCTCGAAACTGAAGCAGGATAATAATAAAATAGTGTGAAATAAATTCATCTCTAATAATTCTGTTCAAGGTCTGTTCAAAAATAAAAGGACCAAAACTGAACATAATTCTCAGTCTGAGTTTACAGGCGATTTTCACAAATTGATTGTGTATATTTTATGTTTGGTGCATGTTCAATGTGATGTGGAATATCTAAGTAATACAAGATGTATTTTCAAGAAGCAATATTGCTAGGTGCTTCTAGTATTATTTAATTTATCAAAAGAAGTATATTGCACATCTCATCCCAATTATTTATTCATGAATGTAAACAGTTGGAATTGAGATATTTTGTCACTTGATTTCCATAGTTCTCAGAATAGAAAAAAGTGTAATTATTAAAGTTGAACAGGAATCTCGATACTGTCGCATGCTGACCCATGTGGGTTCATTAACTAGGATCTACCTTAAATAACTTATGGGTAATTGATCAAGTTTTCATATATGTTACTTTTTCTTGATATAATCTGTCTCTCCCTTCTGATACCTGGGGCAGAAAGGTAACTGATTTAATGTATATAGACTATTGCAAACAATGAGTAGGTACATTAAGTTTCAAATGTTTCCATGATCAAACTGTATTAACATTGAATTTTCATTGGATACAAAAATGTGTAAATGTTAAGGAATCAGCCGTGTACAAGTAATTATACGAACCAGAAAATGGAGCACTTTAATCCATCACTAATCACTTCCTCGCCTTTGCGCCGTAGGAAGAGAAAATATTGTAAGCTTGCGCCGGAAAAAGTGGATCAATCTTGTTCCTATGTATTCTACATTTCTTCCTCATATCGCGTTGTGGAGTCAGAATCCTTTTTCTTGGTCATTTATATCGAAAAATCGACGGTAAAATGTGTCTGTGTTCAAAGTCGGCGCCAAAACACTTTCGCCGTCAAAATTAGCCCCAAAATTGATATTCCTCAATCAGTTTAAAGGAACTCGATATCCTGTGAGTTTGAAACGGAAATTTTTAATTTTTTGCTAGTACTTTACATAAGGTCTCAACATTTTCAAAATTTTCTATAATTTTACTCCAAAATTTTTTATTAAACTTTGTCCCCAGACAGCGTAAAGAACACTTAAGAGAATGGAGTAGGTCTAATTTTCTTTGCAAATCTGATATTTCAAAAATTTCAAATGCTTAACATAGTAAACCTAATTTATTGACCAATTCAGTTACATGGGTATTCCATTTGAGGTTTAATCTCAGTGAGAGAAACACTCATTTTGCTACTTGGACAACAGCCACATCCATATTGTTCATTTTAATTGGCGCATGGAATTGCCTATTTGAAATAGAGAAGTAAATCGAAGCGGATTTTTCTGCATTTACAGTTAATTTGTTATCACAAAACTAATGTGAGACATCGTTTTATGAATTGTTACTCTTTATACTGTCGCTACGGAGTAGAAAGAAAGTATTGTAATGGTGAGCGGAGAATGGCAAATTTTCAGGAGAAAACTTTTATTAATTATAGGCCCTGACAACGAACAATTGGATAAATACAGATGCTAAATTTAGAAAGAAATCCTCTAACACGTGTTGTAGCCAGAATCCATGTTTTGTGGGTCTTTGAAACCAAAAAATCGAAGAGGACGGCAAAATGTCTATCCGTCCGTCTGTCCAGCAGTCCGTCCGCTGTGACCAACGTTAGCGGCTAAACCGTTCAGCCGATTTTCTCCAAAATTGATATTCCCCAATCGATCTGGCTGATGTCGTGAGTCCTTGAATTTGAAACCGATATTTTAATTTTGGGGGTTACTTTACAAGAGGTCCCTGTGATATTTTCAAAATTTTCAAAAAACTGACTCCATTTTGTTTTTGATTAAATTTTGTTGTTGGATAGTTTGAAGGACGCCTAAGAGAGTGGTGCAGGTCTCGTGCTCATTGAAAACACTGATTCTTCGAAAACTGCAAAAGTTAAAATATTTTCGGAGTCTTCCTACAACTAAAGTATTAATGATAGAGATATTTTTCTCTTAGTGAAACCTGTTCCTTAAGGATATGTTTTGAAATAAGGTGATTACAATGTTTCGAAAATTTGAGTACTTTTCGCGTAATTTTGCGGTAAAAAAAACTGGCGAGAAAGTTGGTTCTGTTTTCGCACCACTAGCTTACAAAGAAAATTCATATCATAAAATCATATTATATCGCATTAGCAAAGGTTTAAACGATTGCCATGGACATATGCTTTAAGTTTATTTCGTATTTCTTTTGTAAATTGCATAAATTATTATTCGACTAAACGCCATGAATCACGGAACATCTGTTGCTTCCCATCGCTGGTAATCTGGCATCTGTGGAGGGGTTGAGAGAAGGGCTTCAACGTTTGAGAAGGGGAAACGAGTAGTGGGGAGTGGAGGGGATAGATTTTGAAGGAGAGGCGCAGATGTGTATCAGCCGTCAACAAAGCTAGTGTACTGCGGCAGCGATGAAATTGTGGGTAGTTACGGGTGATGGAAATGGTTTATCGACTGTTTGGCTGGCACCGTTATTTAAGGTAATGAGTTTTGTAATTTGTGGTTCATAACATTTTGTGGGTAAAACTAACGAAAATAAGATTCATTTTGTTTTCCGTTTTAAATTACTGTATTTTTGTTCAGGTTCCAGCCGTTTACATAATTGACCTCGTGGCAATCTAACGATGTTATCGTGGACCAGACTAACTGAAATTCGTTCTTATATTGAGGTAAGTTTACGTAATACGAAATAAGTGCATTGTCGACATTTTATTTTCAAATTTTAGCATGAATTTAGGAGTTGCGCCGTGTTAATTGAATTGTGGTAGGTGTTCAGAAATTGCATGGAAGTTGCCAGTGCCTCTGTTGCTGACGAATTGTAAAATATAATTTTTATTAGTTGATTATGATCATTGTGTCGTTATACAGAGAACGTATTAAAGTTTTTAGAGACTTATTTTGTCACTCTTATTTCATTTTTAATGGTAGTTTCGGAATTTTATTGTATTAGTTATTTCTTTAATCTTACAGCATTAAACTGTTACGTAATTAGCAGTAAAGTAGTAAAATGTTGCAAAAGTTTTCGTAATGGCAAATATAGTTATTGAAAAACTGTCATTTAAAATAAAGAAAGTAAGTAATCCTCTGAAATTTCATTTAAATGAAATAAAAACAAAACTTAGTTCATTGTGCAGTTTATTCAGTATTTACAAATTCTCAGCCATATTGTATTTTTGCAAATGTTCTCCGCCCCCTCCGATATATGGCATAATGTTTGGGGAAATTTGGGGAAACTAGTCCTGTCTTCACTAGACTTCAATTGCATGAAAGAATTGTACAAATAATATACAAATGCCATGGACGTGATTCTAACCTTCATGTCGTCAATTCATGTCATTCGTCATTCGATGTCATTCAATTTAATCGTCTTGTTTCCCCGATTATTTAAGCAAATGCTGAGACAGCGCCTTTTTTTTAGCTTCTGAACATAAATGTAACTTCGGTATCTGTGCACGTTCTCTGGAGTTCAATGGGAAATAATTTTTCGAATTATCGTGATCAGTTTCCCGCCATATTAAGTACATTCGTTAACGAAGGGCATGTTGAGGGACATTAGCAAAAACCTACCGTGTTAGTTATTCCAAGCGGTTTACATGGGAGATAATATTTCCTTAATTATTGAAAAAGTTAGTTTATATCTCTATTAAGAACTAAACGTGTATATGGGTGAGGATTGTGACCCCAGAATTTGCTTGCACTGGATTCACTTCTCATAGTTTTAACTGTTTTTAGCATTTACCGTTTTTAGCAAAATAAATAAACAATTGCATATATTCAGAACCTAAGGTAGCGTCATGCATTGTTTGGTCGCGTGCATCAAAACGCGTGTATCGCATGGCGGGTAACGGTTAGCCCGGGCAGTCGTTGATCAAGGACACCTGAAGTGATAGTGGAAGATTTGTAAGTGGAACAGCGGTAATACTTGTTCGCGGTAGTAATTCTCGAATATCTGGAGGTCTAACAAGCACCAGAATCTAATGCATTGTAGTATCGGCCACAGTTTAGGTTAGCATTTAAGAAACTAAAGCCTTCTGGACGCTGGGCGAGGCATGATCCAATTAAAATGAAATTAAATACAAAAGAATTAAACACACTTGTAGTAAATGGCTTAGGGTAGGGATCCCGTAATTAAGAAAACTTGCACAGAACACATTGACACCGTCAGTTTTTAAATTATTTTGACGTAAAAGAAACGAATATCGTACAGTTGATGATAAATTTACAAAAGTAAAACTTTTTTCTTTTCCTGCCTAATGAAGTAAGTATTGATACAGACTGTTATTTTTCATTAACTTTCCTGTTGCCGAACAAATTTCATATACATTACGACGAGCATTCTAGTACAATGTAAGTTGGTAAATCTATATTTTCCCATTCAATTGACTGATTCAATAATTACCAAGACTTACAGAATGACCTTCATATACTTCGAATCAGTGAAGTCTTGATTGAATCAATTCTTTCATCAATTGGTGTTGACCTACGGGGAAATGCAATACTTTCCTTGCACGAATTATTCCAAAATTTCTTTCTACAATTTTCAAAAACTTTCTTTGCCGAGTTTTTAATCTCTGGAACTTCGACTTCGTTATTACCCTCATGAGAAACAATTTTATTTGTATTACCTGCTATTGAAGGGACACGAAAGTTTTCATTCAGACACGTACGTAAAAATTTTCGCCTTGAAATAATCTGCACATGAACTTATGCATCATTAGTTGCTAGAGCTGGCTTTGAAGGCAATCTTGTTGCAGCAGGAGCACTAGCCCCAGCGGAGGGGTTGAAGGTTTCCGCCGCCTGTCTCACCGCGTGCTGGGACGGATGAAGATCGCAGTCGAGAGCGACGGCAACGGCGCTGCAGCTGTTGGCCACGAGGACACTTCGCCCTCCCCTCAGCAGCGGGGCGGCCGTTCACCAGGTCTGTGACTGAGCTACGCAAGCCCTGACCTTGGAGCAGGCGGTGGTGAATTCTATCGCCACTGGCAGTCGGGAAACTGTTGCCACAAAACCACAAAGTTAGTGTAACTGCACGAGTTTTGAACTCGTTTTACTGGAGGTGGAGGATTCCGAAATTTTGTCGGCAGCGCTATCAAATTCAATAAACTTTGTTGTGCTCGTTCGCCGATGCGAAGTGATTACAGCGAACCACTTGTTTCACTTTGCTTGTTCTCAAATGTTCCCCAAAATGCTTTCATTCATAATTAAACCATGTATGATAGACGTAGTGTATAATAGAGGGTAGTGGTTCTGAAACAAAACGTGCGCAGAGAATATGGAACGGATATTGAGGATGCGCAGGAGAAAAACAGCGTCATCAGCGATTGCAATATTTATCATAAATTTGTCATATATATGGTTATGACAAATTCACGCCTGACTTTTAAAAGTATGCTGCTTGTATCCCCTTTGACCGTAAGGTGACAGTCGATTACCTGAAAAAACTTTCAATAAATTTGAATAGTGTTATTTTTGCTAAGTCGCATTTACACTTTGCCCTAGTTAGTACATATCCAATGGTCGTATGAAGCCCAACTAACATTCCCTGAACCTGGAACTCCGAACTTTAAAGAAATTAGACCAAATCGACTTCAATTCTTGTACTATAATATTTTGCATTTGCCTCCCAAATTGGTTTCAGAATTGGTATGTAGTGACGTTTAAATAAAGTTACTTGCAAGTTTCCAATATATTTCGTACTACTAAAAAAAGAAAAAGGGAAAATTACAATTTAATCTCTTTTGTTAAGAGGTTTAAATTTCTTGTTGCACAAAAGGTTTTGAAGTCGAACATTCACAATCAGAACCTAGAATAACTTTCTCACCAGTCATCGTTGGAAATCTGTGAATTATTGATTACCGTGAGGTCATTAGGAAAAAATGTTGGTTTATTGAGTTTACTATGTGAATTGTGATTAGGATGTGTTGGAAGTGCATTATTGTCTAGTCTTCAAGGGACGGTAGTGTAATTAAAAAAATTTAAATACCAAATTTTCAAATATCCATTTACAAAAGAACATTTCGTAATTAATGCTCTATCCGTTCAAGGACGGCATTCTGAAGCTCGAGTTTTTTAAAGAAGAATTCTTTAATTAGAATAGATATTTTGTTAGGGAAGTAGGGAAACGTTCAAAGAGGAAGGAAAGAGGATGATGGAAATGGGAAGGAGGAAGTAGGGAAAACTATAGCATTTACTGATTTCTCGCGATTTGAGCTTTTATTTCTATTTTTAATTTTACTTTACTCTTTTTCTTTGCTAATATCAGCCCCAGACCACGCACCACTTTATTCTCAGAGGCTGTCAGGTTTATCCCTAAGGGTTTAACGGGTCTTACATTATTACATTATTAGGAAATAATTATTGCAGTTTTCTCTGAGAACGAAGTATTAAAGAAGTCATTCGTACTGCAACAATATTGCAGCTTTTTTCTGATATTAAATTACAAGCCTCACGAACATTCTTTCCACCAGCTGCTCTTGTTGCAGGAATACAATATTTTACTAGTTTTTTCTGCTAAATGAGGGTAAAAGTTGGTTTTTCTTCCAGCAGCTAAGAGGTTCGTCATAAACCATAGGTTCCCTTTTGATGTCTAGTCGCTCCATATTTCCTCGAGTGAATCACTACATCTTCGCAATTCTGCCAACAGACTTAATTTTTTTCTCTGTAATGAAAGTTTCTTAGTTTAGTGTACAAACTTCCATAGCTGAACAGTTCCTCTCTCTTCTGAAAAGTCTAAGATTTCTAAAAGATGGTAACAAGAAATAGCTGTTTTGTAAACTTCTCGAATCTTAAATTTCTCTCCCATTAACAGAAGTGCACGTTCTTGGAGACCTTTTCTTAACTCGAGATCTTGCCGGGTTGAAGTACAATGGAGTTGAAGCTTATGGAACCAAAGACGTACAAATTACATCCACGGACATGTTCTTTTAGAGAGACCCCTTTTAAAAGTTCAAGGAATTGTGGTAATGCCCAACCAAACTATTGTCGTAACCTTTGTTTCTCTGCAGCATTGTTTTCTCAGCTTCGACAACTTGCATACCCAGTAAAGAATTCAACTTGTATAAATTGTTCCATCGTGTTTCTGTAGCTTGTTTTAATGTAGTTTCCAATGTACCAAATAGTTCCTGTCTATGAATCGGCCTACACGTTTAGCTGCGTCGTGGGATGCCATCTGGAGCCATGACGCACTTTTTCCGCGTTCGGGATGACGTCCTGAGACGGCGTGACCCTTCCTCTCCTCGGCGTGGGGGCCGAGAGGATGCAACCGCATTCCTTAGGTTGTTTGGCGAAGGGAGTTTTGCTTCAGGTAGTGGGCACGCGTGGGCAGCTTTTCTAACGCTGCAACTGGCGTCTTTTACAGCCAAAGGAAATTATTCGAGCACTGTGCGTTTTTTGAATTTTTTATTTTACGTCAAAAACGGTTAAAACTGCGTATGCCGTGCTATGGGGAGAAGTGAATTCTGTGCACATTTTCAAAATTCTGTGATCCCTACACTGTCATATACTACTTAAATTTTGAAAATGTAATAAAATATATTTTCAACGATAAATAAGCATTAAACTTTGGTCTCATCTAAGATGCCCTTCGTCAAGGTATAATACTTCCTGCCGCGACATGGAAACAATTTGAATAATATTTCCCACTTAATTCTAAAGGACCTGCACAGTTAATGAAGATACATTTATGTCCAGAAGCAAAATGAGAAGCCATCTCAGCATTTGCTCAATAGATCAGGAAAACTGGACGAAAAACCTGATCGAGATGGGGTCATTGACCGAGAAGCTGCGATACAATACTTGTTGCATATTCTTTAGAACTATACAATCTAATGGTAAATCATACAATAAATATCACTGCTAAAATTGTTACTTTCCTTGTGATACTCAGTGGAGTCTGTAATTGTATAGAAGCGGTTATGCAGCAGAAACGATTTCAATTTGGATTTACTTTTGTATCGAATTTAATCGTTTAATGTCATCTGGCAAAGTGTAAAATAATGTACATGTATTGTGTGTGAATTTTTTGTAATGAGCTGTTGATACTGTCACCTGATGAATATGATTTCTACGTAGTGTTACAGTAATAGAAATAGACATCGGCATTTTCTAAAAATATATTCCCGCCCTTAAGCAAGTCATTTTTGACAAAAACCACTGATTCGTAAATCAACAGACATGGTAATGGTAAAATCCCTAGATTAACGAAGAGAGGCTTAAAAGAATCACGTGGGTGGCATTTGTTTATAATTCGTTAAATTCGTTTTTGTAATCTAAAAGTCTGGGAGCTGTAAGATGTATTTTCCCAGAATTATATGCCATATCTCAGGCGGGAATGAACATTCGCGAAATATACACAACGAGCAGTATGAAGGCTAACTGAATTTGAAAGAATTCTGAACGCGTAGCATAATGAACTTAATTTTGTGTTCAATTCATTTAAATGGACGTTCCATTTAAGGTTTGGCTGAATTGAGAGATTTAAACATTTTGTTTTCTTAACATTAGTCATGGTAAACCTTTCATTTTCAATGGAACACGGAATTGTGTATTTGAAATGGAAAACTGCAGTAAAACAATTTTCTTTTCGTTTACTATTATTTAATTTCGGAACCAATTTGAAACATCTGATATTATACTATTTACGGTTTCTTTATTGCAAAGGATGTTCCTGTCATCCGCAAAGAGAACTGTTCTTCAGTTTCGTCGAGGGCATATCGTTTACCTAAGAACAGAATAGGGCCTAAAATCGATCCTTGAACTCCACGTGAAATGGGCAAAGAGTCGGAAAGGTGCAAACGTAATGTTCCATCATTCCAGTATGGTATTTTCACTCTGTGAGATCGTTGTTTAAGGTACGAACATAACCCATCTAGAGCAATACCACGGATTCCATATGAAGGTAATTTTGAAAGTAAAATGTCATGCGCTTTGTATGAGTGAGGAACCCAGTAACCAAAAACTAGTCTGTATGTCAGGTGCACAAGACGTAGAATTGAACGTAGACGTAGAAGCGGAATTGAACAATTTCAAATTATTTTTTATAATCAGGAAAGCAATTTGAAGTAAACGAGTAGAAGTGTCATTATTATTTTATTTTTACTTGATATTATTTTTCCGTCTAGGTATCTTCATCTAATTGTCAGGCACAATTTTAAAATTACAATATTATTGTGTAAATTTGTTATTTTTTGAAATAAAATGTAACGATTTTTTATCCATAATTCTTCACGGCAAAGTGCGGTACGTCTATAGACGGCACTTTGCGAATGTAAAGAAAAGAGTTGTCTAGAGACGGCACTACGCGAACTGAGATGACACGCCGCAGGTGCAAGTGAGAGTCGTACGTCTGGAGACGGCATACCGCCCGCTGGACTGCACTCTCGTTTACCTGCTCCCGCCTTGAAGCAGGAAAGCGATTAAGAATGCTCCGCGAAAGAATGCTTCCTCTTCGTCACCACGTTGAAGGGTTGATGAAATTGCATGAATAATAAGGATAACAAAGGGAACAAGACGTGTAAGTCTAGGAAGGTAATACGCGACGTACTCAATATTCTACTTATAAATATCACAAGTCATATCATGTGAGAAGCTCAGGGATCGGACGGCACCGCACCAGGTTCGGGCGGAAGGTCTCCCCCGACCGCGCACTCCGCAAAAGTACTCTACGCGAGGTTTCTGTCCTCACTGAGCTAGCCGTAGGAAACCTGCGTTACCTTTTGACAGATGTACCGCCTCAGTCAAACTCCCGGCGTGGATGTGTCCTCTGATCTGATCGCGTGAGGGGTTTGCAAGGCATCTAGCTGGCTCCCCGGGCGGGACCACCGGTGACCCCGCACCGGCGCGGAAAGCCGTGACCGCGCACCCCCCGCGCGGAGGGTGCCACGCTGTACGGGACACCACTACTCCCTTGTGGCACTCCGGCCCGTATGGCGCGGCGGGTGGATTTAGCATTCAGAAGCGTTACTTGGAACGTTCTGTTTGCTAGAAAAGAGTGGACAAGGTGTACTAGGTAGATTGAAAGGTTCAAGGTTTTATTTAAAAGTTAATTTGTGATGTTTTAAACAGCTAGCGACCGTAACTTCGAACTCCAATTGTTAATTTTCCTAAATTACGAGTCTCGCCAAGTTCCAAATTTAACACAAACTTGGCGACCGTGACAGGGACTAGGATCTAATTCTTCGAAACAATGCAATAATTTAAAACATTGAATTGTATCGTTTGTATGTCTAGATTTTTCAGCTTTGCCTCTGTTTTAGTTTTCGTTTTGTTGCCTCTTTTGCAGTTGTTTTCGCTCTGTTCTCCCTTGCAGTGCTTTTCAAGAATTCATCTCGTGTTCGTCTTGGATTTGATTCTCCATCGATCGACTTTGTCTTGTGTTCTGCTTCGTCGTAGTACTTCTTTCATGTCATTTATTCCGCTTCCTAATTTTTCGGTATGCCTAACAGCGAACCTCCTCTTGAGGAAAATGCGGATGCTCGAGATGAAGTATTACAAGCTCGCCTCGCCCGCATCGACCAGCTGCGGCGAAAGAGGGTTATTACAAGGGACGCCTCACCGCGTTCGAGAATTTTCTCAACTCAGGCGGTAATGTACACGAAATCCCGCTTCGGATGTAGACTTCGGCATCAATTTTGCGAAATTTAACATTATTCAGCAAAAGTTAGATGCGTGTTTTTCTGAAGGGGAACCTGCTAGCGAAAAGGCCGACTGAAAACTGATATTTTGCTCTGTTAACAAGAGCTACGCAATTGCATAGAAATTTTAATCGACAGAGACCCTCTGTTTCTGCGCAGCCCGGCCCCGTCGCGCCTGGCCTTCAGCCGCTATTCCCCCTAGAACCGCTACCCTCGCACGCGGCTGACCTTGGCTTGCCAGCTGCGAGCTCTCCCTTCAGCGGCCCCAACAACACGCGACATGCCCCTTCTCTCAGCGGTGCGTCATCGCGAACACCTGTTCCAAGTTCTGATGAAGAAAACGACGCGGTAGTTCCGCCTTTTCACCTGTTTACGCAACATTCCTTTAGGCCGCGATTACCTGTTCTGAGAATTCCTGCATTTCCCGGCAATGATTCTAAATGGGAGCATTTTTTTCTCCTTGTTTGAATCATTAGTTCATAATTCTCCCGATTTGCCGGAAATTGAAAAGTGGCATTTCTTACAATCTTATGTCACAGATAGTGCAGCCAAGTTCATCGAAGGCCTGCCTTAATGTCGCGGAAAGTAATGCAGAAGCGATTCGTATTTTAAAAGCTAGATACGAAAATCCTAAATTACGCAAACACAAGCTGATATCTTCTTTATTTAATTACACTACGATTACGAAAGATTCGGCGTCCGGGTTATTTTCGCTAATTGATCGTTTCAAACGCACTATTCTGGCGCTTAAAGTTTAAAAAGAACCAGTGGATTGAGATTCAATTTTGTCCTTTGTTGTAGTATTAAAATTAGAAGAAACTACGCATCGAGGCTAGGAAACATTTTCCGCACAGACGCGCGTCCCGTCTCTTGATAGTGTATATGCGTTCTTGGAGGCAAGAGCCACATGTCTTGCTAATGTGGCGGCCGACAAGAGGACTAAAGAACCTCAGCCAAGGCAGTTCCAAAGAGTAGGAATTTCGTGTCTGACCAAGATGAAGCATGTAGTTTGTGCAAAGGTCCGCACAGTTTAGTAAAATGCAAATCGTTTCTTGAAAAATCGCCTAACGACAGACTTTCTTTCGCTAAGGAAAAAAGATTCTTCTTCATGCGCCTTCGGCCTGGACATGGTCTTTCCACTTGCTCTGCAAAACCGTGTAATAAATGCGGGTACAAACATCATGTGCTCCTGCACAGGGAAATAGAATGGAGAGTTAATGTTGAACAACAGGCAGTTGTAAGCGAGGAGTGCTCCAAAAGTGTCAGCGCTCATGTGAATCAGGACTTCGCTTCAAAAGCCGCATTATCCAGTTTGCCGACAATAAATTCATTAAGTTCAGAGCATTACTCGATAATGGTAGTACACATTCATTAATTAGACACGGCTGTAAAGAAATTAAAATTACAACCTAAAACGACTTCGATTTGTATTACCGGAGTCAGCGGCACTGTTTCTAAATCTCTTAATTCAGTACGCCTGTCAATGGCCTCCGCTGTCGGTAGTAATTTTAATTTGTTTAAATGCACTTGTAAAGAATATTACATCTAATATTCCCTCCTACTCATTAGACCTTCCTGGCTTGAAGATTCCTAAAAATTTAAAACTTGCCGATTCCCAATTTCACGTAGCGGCCCCGGTAGATATTCTGTTAGGCGCCGATGTTTTTTGGAATTGTTTAAGATCACGTAAAGTTAAGATCCCGCGCACCAGGTCTCTAAACATAATTTTGAAAGAAACTGCATTTGGATATATCGTGACCGGTACTATAAAAAATTTGTTCTTAGCCAGAACCAGCCTTTGCAATTTTGCTGCAGAGCAACTTAATTACGAGAAATTCTGGGAATCTGAGGAAATTTCCGGCACCGACACTCCGAGTAACAACGACTTTTGCGAGAATATTTTCTTAAATTAATTCTCTCGCGATTTTGATGGAAGTTTTGTCGTTAAATATCCGCTGTTGGAACACGAGTTCGGCATGTCGCCGTCTCGTAAGAACGCAGTGAATAGGTTCTTTGCCATAGAAGCCCGATTTAAAAACTATGTACATCTGAAGGAACAATACTTTAAATTTATGCAGGAGTATCTCCAGTTAGATCATATGGAGCTCGCCCCGGATCAGTTTTCCGACGGTGGCGAGGTTAATTATTTAATTCATCACCCTGTGTTCAAAGATGGAAAAATTAGAATTGTTTGATGGTTCATTCAGTAATCGCCCGGTAGTGTGCATAAATAACTTGATGCCCTTAGGTCCGGTAGTTCAGCCTGATTTGTTTTCGCTGCTAATTAACTTTCGGTTTGGCAAATTAGCATTTTGCGCGGATATAGAAAAGTTCTATCGGCAAGTGCTAATAGCCCCGGAACAAAGGGACCTTCAGCGTATATTGTGGCGTTTCGACCAGACCACTCCGCCGCAGGCGTATAAATTTAAAACAGTAACGTACGGCCTCACCAGTTCTGCTTTCCTTGCAACGCGGGCGTTGTTGCAGTTGGCAATAGAAAACGAAAGTGAATTTCCTCTTGCTTCGCAATTAATTAGAAACAATTTCTACGTGGATCTTGTATTTAGTTGCTCTGATGAAAAACTTGCTGTTGCGACTCTCAGTGAATTAATTCAGTTGTTAAATAAAGGATGCTTTCCACTCGCCAAGTGGCGATTTAATTCGCGTCGGACATTGAAAAATCTTAAGGTTCCGACATCTACCGAACCAGTTCAGCTTACAGATAAAGACGTCACAAAAACTTTAGGCCTTATGTGGGATTCAGAGACCGATAAGCTAATTTTTTCTACGTATGAATGTCCTATTCCCGTTACGAAACGCGCTATTCTTTCAGAGATTTGCAAATTGTTAGACCTGCTAGGCTTGCTCAGTCCTTGTATCAAGGCAAGGGACTGATGCAAGAACTGTGGAAACTAAAAACAGGTTGGGATGATTAGGTGCCAGCAGAATTAATGACAGCCTGGACGAATTTCTTTACTAATGTTTTAATGTTAAACAATTTCGCCATCGAGAGACATGTACCTGTGTCAGAAAATTTAAATGAACTCCATGTTTCTTGCGACGCAAGCTGCACTGCTTATGCGGCCGCAGTTTATTTAGTTTCGAATAACTCTTCACATTTAATTGCTTCCAAAACCAGAGTCGCTCCGGCGAAAACCGCCGTAACAATACCTAGGCTCGCGCTTTGCACCGCTCTGCTTGGCGCTACACTCGCAGATAAAATTATCAAGACTAGTTCTATTGATTATTCGGACGTATATTTTTGGTCCGATGCACAGGTGGTATTGCACTGGATTTCGAAACCACCCGCTAACTGGATTCCTTATGTGGCTAACCGTGTTACTAAAATTCAATCTTTAACTAAACATTTTAAATGGCTGCACGTACCCACGAAAGAAAATCCTGATGTGGCGTCGAGAGGCATGTTTCCTAAAAACTTAGTTATCATCTATGGTGGCATGGCCCCGAGGTTTTGTTGTTGCCTCGCACATCGTGGCCTCTGCAGTTAGTTGACGAGTCTTTCGGCCTCGCTCTAGTCCATGCCGCGCCTTTCAACGCTCCTGCGCCGCCGCACCCTTTGTTAACCAGGTACTCGAATTACAATAAACTTTAGCGTATCGTGGGGTGGGTTATTGGATTTGCCAATAATTGCCGGGAAAGCGTAAAAAAGGCGTCTAAATCAGGTGAAACTTGTCTTACGGCTCCCGAAACGGTTCAAGCCGAAATTAAAATCATTAAGTGTGTGCAATATGAATGCTTTCTACAAAAAGCTCTTTAATCTGCTCAATCCAATGCGACGCTTGCAGTTCCGTGCCACGTGCCCGAAATCCAGGCAATTGTGGCACTGCGTGGTCCCGCGCGGTGGCCGATTCACCTCCACGCGGACGCGGAGCCCACGTGTGTAGGTCACCTCGCGGAGCGCCCGGTGGCGCTCCGAATCCTTCAGTGTGGCGATGACTAGGGGAAGTGGTCTGCCCCGTCTTTCCGGCCGCTGGCTGCAGATCCGCTCCAACTTCCGCACCTGAAACCCAACACGTTCCAGGTTATCGTGGAGCGTCTGGGAAGAGAGTTCCAACGGAATGCCCCGCAAACCAAACCAAAGGAACTTCTCGTTCCCCGTGGAGTACGTGTGGTACTCCAGACCTCTCCTCCAGGGCAGCCAAAACATCTCGGTGCGCCTTGAGGGTCTCGCACTGAACCTTGACGGTCCCCTGCGGTGACAGCGGCGTCGCCGCCGGCCCCGTGCAAGGCCTCGAGGAGACCAAAAATGTCGGCCACCCCGTAGAGAAAGATGGGGGGCCGTCCTCTTCTGCTGCTGTGCCGGGTGCGGCGTCATGCGGCGTGGTCCCGGTGGCGGCGTCCGCTGCGGCGGGTGCCGCGTCAGGAAGCGGCGATGCGGCGGCGGGCTGCGCGGCGGCCGACGTGGAGGGCCCAGCGCCCTGCTCTCCGCTCTGCGGTCTCCTCCTGTTGGCAGAAGGAGTCTTCTTGACGCAAATGCGCTCTGTGGATGAGGAACCGCCCCGTCGTTTGACGGTTCCTCGATCCGTCGTGCCCGCTGGCCCTTCCACGCGCACCGTTCCCACCCGCAGACGGAGTGGCGAACGGTGTCGACGCGGCAGAGTTCGCCGACGACATGTCGCTTTATAAAAGCTTAGAGCTTTTATAACACAAGCCCTAAAATGAGCTCTTTGGATAAACTAGAGCGCCCTTAGAAGGGCGAAGCTAGGCTATTGCTCTTCAGCCCTTAAAGGGCTGTTTTCTCCCGCGGCGGCAGAAACTCCCTCGGCGGGCGGAGCGCTCCTCGTGTGCGTCCGCTCTGCTCGGCGTCCGGCGACCGATCCCTGACTCATCACCCGATCAGGCGATAGCAAACTTGTGCAGTTTTGTGAACGCACGTAAGGTGCAATGTACGTTCACGCCACCGCGGTGCGGCCATTCCTACCCTTACGGGCATCTATGGCCAATCCTGCAACATGACAAGAAAAACAAACAGATCAGTTAGATTTTAGCCAACTGGCGCGCGCATTGCGTGTGCTGAAATTCAAAGCTTATATTTCAAGTCTCATTTCGCTGTTTCAGATTTCTCTTACTCCAGGAATTGTTTCGGTCGCTTATACTTCGCCCGCTGATCGGGTTCGTATGAAGCGACCTCGGAAATGAGTGTTTTCCGAGTCAGCGGCTTTTTTGAAGAATTTTGTACTAATGCTTTTAAAGTGCTCTTTTAGCAGTGGCATTGAAACATCGCGATGTTGATTTTGAATTAAAGTGTATTTAGGGGCGCAGAGGGCGGCCCTAAGGCATTCATTTTGAACTACCTGCAGTTTACTTAAATGAGTTTCTGCAGCAATCGCCCAGCTAGGGCATTCGGTGGACAAGGTGGTTGGTAGTTAGAAGGTTAGGTAAGTTGGAAGGTTCAGGGTGTGGAGTTTGTATAGGAGACCGACGTGCCAAACCTTGTCAAATGCGCTGGCAACGTCGAGGAACACTCCGCCTGTGAATCGGCTCTCGTTGAAGTTGCGTCTTATGCGGTCTGTAATTCGCACAAGCTGGTGTGTTGTGCTGTGGCCCGCGCGAAAGCCAAACTGCTCCTTATTCATTAATGAATTATCTGAAACATATTTTACATGTCTTTTTATTTACGTCAAAAAACAGTTAGAAACTGCGTATGACGTGCTATGGGGAAAAGTGAATTGTGTGCACATTTTCAAAATTCTGTGATCCCTACACTAAGTCATATACTACTTAAATTTTGAATTTTTGAAAGGGAGAAAAAAAAAAAAAAACTCCCATGTAATAAAATCTATTTTCAAGGATAAACAAGCAATAAATTTTGAATTTTGAAAGGGAGAAAAAAAACAAAAAAACTCCCATGTAAAAAAATCTATTTTCAAGGGTAAATAAGCAATAAATTTTGAATTTTGAAAGGGAGAAAAAACAACAAAAAACTCCCATGTAATAAAATCTATTTTCAAACATAAATAAGCAATAAATTTTGGCTCTTATTACTTTCCTGCCGCGACAACATGGACACGATAATTTGAATAATTGTATTTCCCACTGAATTCTAGAAGACGTGCACAGAAAATGAAGTTACATTTATGTCCAGAAGCAAAACAAGGGGCCATCTCAGCATTTGCTCAATGGATCAGGGAAACTGGACGAAAAACCTGATCGAGATGGGGGTCATTGACCCGGAGGCTGTTGTACAATAGTTGTTACAGGTTGTTTATACACATTTATACAGTCCAAATGGTAAATAATGCATTATGTATCATTGTTAAAATTAATGTTACTTTTCTTGTGATGCTCAGTATAGTCTCTAATTGTATAGAAACAGTTATGCAGCAGAAACGATTTCACTTGGGATTTAAACTTTTCTATTGAATTTAATCGTTTAATGTCATCTGGCAAAGTGTTGTAAAATAATGTACATGTATTGTATGTGAATTTTTTGTAATGAGCTGTTGATACTGTCACCTGATGAATATGATTTCTACGTCGAGTGTTATAGTAATAGACTTCGGCATTTTCTGAAAATATATTCCCGCCCTTAAGCAAGTCATTTTTTACAAAAACCACTGATTCGTAAATAAAAGACACGGTAATGGTAGAATTCCTAGATTAATGAAGAGAGGCTTACATGAATCACGTGGGTGGGATTTGGTTATTATTCGTACAATTCGTTTTTGTAATCTAAAAGTCTGGGAGCTATAAGATGTATTTCCCCAGAATATTATGCCATATCTCAGGCGGGAATGAACATTCGCGAAGTATACACAACGAGCAGTATGAAGGCTGACTGAATTTGCAAGAATTCTGAACGCGTAGCATAATGAACTTAATTTTGTGTTCAATTCATTTAAATGGACGTTCCATTTAAGGTTTGACTGAATTGAGAGACCTAAAAATTTTGTTGCCTTAACATCAGTCAATGGTACACTGTTCATTTTCAATGGAGCACAGAATTGTTTATTTGAAATGGAAAACTGCATTAAAACCGTTTTCTTTTCGTTTACTATTAATTTGTTATTTCGGAACCAATTTGAAACATCTGATATTGTACTATTTACGGTTTCTTTATTGCAAAGGATGTTCGTATCATCCGCAAAGAGAACCGTTCTTCCGTTTCGAATCGCCGAGGGCATATCGTTTACGTAAAGTAGGAACAGAATAGGGCCTAAAATCGATCCTTGAGGAACTCCACATGGAATGGGCAAAGAGTGAGAAAGGTGCGTACGTAATGTTCCATCATTCCAGTAAGGTATTTCAACTCTCTGAGATCGTTGTTTAAGGTACGAACATAACCAATCTAGCGCAATACCACGAATTCCATATGAAGGTAATTTGGAAAGTAAAATGTCATGATCAATGACGTCAAAAGCTTTTGAGAGATCTAAAAATAATCCAATAGGTGCCTCGTTTTGATCCAATGATGAGGCGACATCTTTAAGAAAAGAAAATATAGCTGTTTCCGTTGATTTTGATTTTCTAAATCCATGTTGGCAATCTGAAAGCGCGTCGTGTTTACTGAGAAAGGTTTCCATTCGTACGTAAAAAAGTCTCTCTAATATTTTTGAAAAAACTGATAGAAGAGAAATGGGCCGATAATTTTGAATTTCATTTTTGTTGCCTTTTTTGAAAAGCGGCTTAATTTTAGCTGTTTTGAAAATATCTGGAAACGTTCCAGTGCATAAAGATGTATTAAATATGTGAGTTAACGGGTGTATAATGGCATACGCACAAGTCTTTAACAAAGAATCCGGGAATTCATCTAAACCGGACGAATATTTATTTTTTAGTTTACCGATTATTTTGAGAATTTCATAGGAAGAAGTTTCGGAAACGAACATTGTCTAAAATTTTGGGTGAACTGTCTGTTTTTGAATTTTGTGGCTGAAGACCCTTAGTGAGATCGGCAGCAATTCTCGAAAAGTATTGGTTAAAGAGATTAGCCACTGTTGCCGGATCGTTCACATTTATATCGTTATATTTTAAAACAACATTCTCTACGGGTTTTCTAGTTGATTTGGTAGTATTTTTTATTATATTCCACATTGCTTTTGTTTTATTATTTGAGTTCAAAATATCCTGATCGTTTTTCATGATTTTAGCCTGCCTTATGACTTTTCGTAACAATGTTTTGTATTTTTTAAAGTAGATAAGGAAATCTTGAGATACGTCATGACGTTTAGAAATAAAGTAGAGAGTACGTTTATTTTTACACGATGTTCTAATTCCTTTTGTGATCCAAGTATTACTTTTTCGTGAAATGTTTAATTTTCTCTTTTTAATAGGAAAGTATGCGTTAAAGAGAAATGAAAGCTTTGAGAAAAATAAATTATATTTTTCATTTGTGTCAATAGCGTTATAAACTGCCTCCCATGATTCTTTCAGCAAGTAGTCCGTAAATAACTTTATGTTAACTGTAGTAAATGCTCTGCACATGCGTGTTTTATTTATTGTGTCAGTATTCATGTTATTAGTAATTGTAAGAATTTGTGCATCGTGGTCACTGTAACCTAGATTATTCGTTATTATTTCATATCTAGTTGTGGTTTTGTTAATTATAATTTGATCTATTGCTGTTTGTGATTTGAGGGTATTCCGTGTAGGTACGTTCACTGTAATATCTAAATTAAAAGAATGAATTAAATTGAGAAACTGCTCTTTTTCGTGGGATTCGCTCAGAAAATCAATATTGAAATCTCCACATACAACAATGGATTTAAAAGAGATTACTAATTTTGTTCAGAGTTATCTCTAGATTTTCTACGAAATTGAAATAATCTAAAGCTTGCTTTGTTGGAGGTCTGTAGATGCAAAGTAAAATAATTTTGAGCGTAGTGAGATGTACAACTGTTATTTCAAAAACTTTTTCAACTGCATATAAATTGAATTCTGACAAGAAGGTAGAATCAATATTATTTCTTACATAAATACACGAACCTCCGTAAGCAGGGCCTTTATTTGATTCCCTTGCTCTACAATAAGATCCTGCAAGGTAAAAACTAGGAATTTGGAGTGTGTTTAGATCATTATGAGATAACCAATGTTCTGTAAAGCAAAGAACATCTATTTGACTGAGATCACACTCTAATGCTGCTTCGATAAATTCAATTTTATTTGAAAGAGATTGCACATTATGATGCATTATTTGAATCTTTTGAATGTACCTACACGAATGCTTTTCTGCTGCATCTGACTGTAATTGCTAATTATTTATCTCATTTTTACCTCGAGTGCGTGGTCGAAGGAAGTATCGTGTCCCAGCAGTGTTAGGAGGTGAGGAAGGAGGGGTTACAGATGTAGGGGAATGAATAATGGGAGAGGTAGTACAAGGATTAGGTTCAGGGGATAAGGTAATTGGGTCCAAAGGGGTTCCGGAGGATGGAACAGAACTAGGAGATGTAGGTGGGGATGAATCTTGGATAGGATACTGCTGAGGTGTAAGGATGTGTTTGGCAAGTTCGCTACCGAGTGCATGTTTTCCGACAAGGTTCAAGTGAAGACCATGCCGGGTGAAGTGTTTTTCTGAGAGAAAGTTAAGCTCAAATAATTTAACATGTGTGCCTCTCAGATGCAGTTTTAATTTGTTGTTTGCGTGTCTAATTTCTTTGCACAGTGTTGGTTTGTTGTACCAGAAGGGCAGAGTCGAGATTACAATGTTCGTGTTTTGGGCGGCACGTTGTAGTTTGTCAACATGTTGCTCAGGTGTAAAGTGACCACCCAAATTGATGTCATTCTGCCCTCCTATGATGATGACTGTATCCCGTTTGGTGAGAGTTTTTGTGTGGGTGTCCAATTCACTGATCACGTCGGCAAACCTCCCGTTAGGTTTAAACACACACATGACAGAGAAATTGGATGGGAGTTTCCCACTGAGCAGGGAGGAGATTTGTCGCCCATGGCTATCTGCTAAAATTAGTACCTTTTTCGTGGGCTCAGTAGGAATGTCCTTGTTCACTTGTGGGCCAGGTTGCGCAACTCTACGTGTCTTTGTTTCTTTGCGCTTGCTAGCCTGTTTGCGTCGGTTTGTGGGTGGACGTGTCGATGATGGGAGGGGGTAGTGAGGATTGGGAAGGCATGGAAAATCATTGTCATAATCTAACACAGCAAATCTGTTTTGAGTCATGATTGGTTGTGATGATTGTGTTTTTGCTTTCGCGGATGGACGGTTGAAAGTTTCTGCGGTGTTGCCTATTGTTGTCCAACCGTCTGAGTTTTGAACGACCTCTTCGAGCCTTCGGATATGTTCATCTAAATTTTTGTTTACGTGTGTGAAGGCTTTCAGAAGGTCGGCTTTGAGTGTGTACAGAGTAGAAAGTGTATAGCGAATAGTAGCCATGTCACGAATGCGTATCAAATGCGTGGCAAATATGAGAATAAATAATTAGATGAGAAATCAGATTGTGTCAAAAATGTTTCCTAAATTATCTATTTAATTTACGTGTATTAAATTATTTAATTTAAGTTACGTATTTATTTAAAAAATAAAAGAAATGTGATTCTAATTAGTATTTAAATGTTATTGGTTAATTGTGAGTAGAGTTGAGTGTGTTTCCGTTAATAGATCTAAGCTGCAAACTAATAAATACAATTAGATAACTATACTTTACCTCTTTTAAGGCCACAAAAATTCACCACTTGGTATTCTTTTGAAATCACAAGGTTCAAAATTTTCCGTTACTAATATATGCGAAACTTTGAATTTTGATGTTTTTCACAATTATCACAACACTTTCACTAGTTGTTTAACCCTTTACGCAAAACTAAACTTATTTGTACACCAAATATGTATTAAAAGTCTTTGAACTCGTTAAAATGCACGTTTGTCCGTTACGCTGTCTTTTAAACAAATAACTATTTACTTCTTTTCCACTGCTTCGGACAATATAAATCTCTTTCAGCGTTCCTGTAACAAGTAAACAAGTAAAGAAAACAATTTAAAAACAAAAAGGTACCTGAAAGATGTAAGAAAGTAGTCAAAAATTAGTAAAATATTGGAGCACAGTCCGAGCACGTCAGTCACGCAAGGAAGCAGTCCTACCAAAACTTGTCTTTTAATGTTTAACATGTCTTTTTTGTGTTAATGCTGTGTCTTTTTAATATTAGCTTTTCACACAATTTTCCGAGTGTATTCAATAAGCTGATTGGTCTATACGACTCGGGCAGTTTAGGATTCTTTCCCTGCTTATGAAAAGTTAGTACATGAGCATGTTTCCACTGACTCGGAAAGTGCTGAAACATAAAAATTGAATTAAATAATGCGACAAGAAACATTATGGCTTGTTGCGGCAGCTTCTTCAGGACGTCGTTACTGATGCCGTCTGGGCCGGGAGCTTTTTTGGCTTTTAGCTCTGCAATGGCCGCTTTAATTTCTGCTTCATCTGTAAAACTCGGCTCGTCGGCGGGCGCGTGCAGTGCCGCCATCACCGTTTGTTGCACTTCGACAACGTGCGGGATTGGCGGCGCCTTCTCTACCGGCTGAAACTGAGATTCTAAAGCATTAGCAAGGAGTTCCGATTTCGCCTCGTTCGACTCGGCGAATTCTCCTGGGCTGATTTGCAGCGGCGGCATCGTCACTGGGTTCCTAGAAATCATGCGGGAGATTCTCCATAATGAATTATCCTCAGGTTTGAGGCCTGATAGAAATTTTCCCACTTCTGATTGCGAAATTCTGCTAGTTCGATTTCAACTTTCCGCTTTAATCGATTTAGCTCTCGCTTATCAGTGGGGTGTCGCGTGCTCTGCCCCACTCCGCGCGCTCTGTTTTTCCTGGAAGTCAAATTAAGAAGAAAAGGAGTTAATGGCTGCTCCTTCTTAGAGGAGCGTTGCTTCTCAGCTGCGGCGTTGAGGCTGTCAGTCACAGCTTCGGCGAATTTAGCTGCTCCAGTTTCTATCTGCTGCGGATCTGAAAGAGCGGATGCGTCTGGAATGCGCTGCTGTAGCTCCAAATAAAATTGTTTCCAATTTGTGCGCCGCTTCTGCGTCGTAGGTGCAATAGACAGTGCAGCGCCGCTGCGTCTCATCTCTGCGATTACTGGGAAGTGGTCTGAGGAAAGTTCATAGGTGGTGGTTAGAATCGGTGAATAGTGGAGTTTATGGCAAAGCGCGATATCTAAAACATCGGGCTTGCCATTCGTCTGGTGAGGATAAAAGGTAGGTGAGGCGGGAGCAAAAATCTCGCAGCCGTTTGCGTCGGCAACTGCTTTCAGCTTACGGCCGCGAGGGCAGGTGATGCGGGAACTCCAGGCCGTGTGTTTGGCATTGAAATCGCCAGCCACAATTGTTGGAGTTGAGTGCGCCACTACTAGTTTAGCAATATCTGCAGCTAGTTGGGCGCACGTTTCCGCGGAGCGGTCTGGACGAGCGTAAAGAGAGACAAGCCGCAACGGCCCGCGCTCCGTCTGCACGACAACAGCAGTGGCCTCGGCGTGCTGCAGCTGCGGAAGAACTGAAACATAATGATTTATGTTGCATCTTATTAATATTGCTGTCTCGCCTCTATTATTGGCGGCCGTCGTATTGGCTGCTTGCGCCGCTGTGTCGTTCCGGTAGCAGATATAACCTGGAATGTGAAAAGAAAGATGCGGGCTTAGCCATGTTTCACCCAGCACCATCACAGAAATATTGTGCCGAGCGAGAAAGCTGTGTAATTCTGACTGCTTCACTCGCGCGCAGATGCCGTTGCAGTTCCAGAAGGCAACGGTGCAGCTGTTCCTATAAAAAGGAGAAGCAGCCATTATTTAAGGAGCGGAGGTACGCGGTGAGGGCGAGGACGAGGAAGAGCGTGCCTCATCCGCCGCTTCCGCCGCAGCGGCCGCTGTCACCTCACGGGAGTGCACAAGTAGTTGTGTCACTACCACTTTGAGGATGGTCGCCGGCCACTCAGCCGGATCGCAGCAGGACACTGCTCGCATGAGCGCCTGCGTCACTCGCACCAAGTCGATCCCGTTGCGGGCGAGATCGTCAATGGTGCGGTGCAGCACGCGCTCCTGCTCGCTCAGAGAGGAGGGAACGGGGATTGCCTCCGCCGACCTCCTCCGCCGCTCCACGCGAGCGGTACGCTCCTCGCGGGCCGCGTCGGGGGCCGCCGGCTGGCGCTCCCGGGGTGGGCGGGTGCGTGGGACCAGGGCGTCCGCGTACGTCCGCTCCTGGCGTCGCTGCTGCTGCTGGGCGCGTGGGCGTTCGCGTCGCGAACGCTGAGACCGCGGTGGCTGCGGTGGTGGCTGCGGCGGAGGCGTAGAGGTGCGGCGGCGCGAAGGTTCGCGCTCCCGTGAGGGAGAACGCGACGCCTCCGACCGCGCGTCGGCCGCTCGCCTCTCTTCGATGCCAGCACGCCGCCGGCGATCCCGCTGCTGCCGCTCGTGACGCTGCTGCTGGGCCTGGTTACCCCTGAAACAGCGGCGCTTGTACTCGGGGCAACCCTTGTACTTCGCGCCGTGGTTTTCGCCTTGGCATTTGGAGCATTTACGCTCCTCCGCCGGGGGGTTTAGGTCCCGCGGGCACTGCGCTGCGTCGTGGGCGTCCCCACAGTTCTTGCAGCGCGTGCAGCGCTTGCAGTTCCGTGCCACGTGCCCGAAATCCAGGCAATTGTGGCACTGCGTGGGCCCGCGCGATGGCCGATACACCTCCACGCGGACGCGGAGTCCACGAATGAAGGTTACCTCTCGGAGCTCCCGGTGGCGCTCCGAATCCCGCAGGGTGGCGATGAGCAGGGGAAGTGGTCTTCCCCGTCGTCCCGGCCGCTGGCTGCAACTCCGCTCCAGTTTCCTCACCTGAAACCCAACAAGTTCCAGGTTATCGTGGAGCGCCTGAAAGGAGAGCTCCAACGGTATGCCCCGCAAAACATACCGAAGGAGCTTTTCATTTCCTGTGGAGTACGTGTGGTACTCCACAGACTTCTCTTAGAGGGCGGCGAGCACATCCCGGTGCGCCTCGAGGGTCTCACACCGAACCTTGACGGCGTCGCCGGCCACCTCTGCGGTGACCGCGGCGTCGCCGCCGGCCGCGTGCAAGGCCTCAAGGAGACCGAAGATGTCCGCAACCCGCAACCCCGTAGAGAAAGATCGGGGGTGGGCGGCGTCGGCGGGAGACGAGGGTGAACCCGTCATCCTCCTCCTCTTCTGTTGCTGCTGCGCCGGGTGCGGCGTCAGGCGTCGTGTTGGCCGCGGTGGCGTCCTGCGGCGTGGTCCCGGCGGCGGCGTCCGCTGCATCGGGCGCCGCGTCTGGAAGCGGCGATGCGTCGGCGGGCGGCGCGGCGGCCGACGTGGAGGGCCCTGCGCCCTCAGCTCCTCTCGGCGGTCTCCTCCTGTTAACAGGAGGAGTTCTTTTAACGCAGATGCGTTCAATTGATGAGGAACCGCCGCGTCGTTTGACGGATCCTCGCTCCGTCGTGCGCCCGCTGGCCCTTCCATGCGCACCATTCCCACCCGCAGACGGGGTGGCGAACGGTGTCGACGCGGCCGAGCCCGCCGGCGGCGACATATCGCCTTATAAACGCTCTAAGAGCTTTTATAATAGTAGCCCTAAATAGGGCTGTTGTAATACTATTGCGCCCTTAGAAGGGCGAAGCTAGGCTAATTGCTCTTTCTAGCCCTTAGAAGGGCTGTTTATTCCCGCGGCGGCAGAAACTCCCTCGGCGGGCGGAGCGCTCCTCGGGTGCGTCCGCTCTCCTCGGCGTCCGGCGACCGACCTCTGAAACCTGAATTCTGAAAAAAAACCCGATCAGGGGTTCTGCGACGCACCTTAATATAGG
Source organism: Teleogryllus occipitalis (assembly GCA_011170035.1). Classification (NCBI taxonomy): domain Eukaryota; kingdom Metazoa; phylum Arthropoda; class Insecta; order Orthoptera; family Gryllidae; genus Teleogryllus; species Teleogryllus occipitalis. The sequence goes on along the minus strand of BLKR01004895.1, from coordinate 41,396 downwards.
CCCGAGTAACATGACCTCCAACGTCATCTGTCCCCCACGCACTCGTCTTTAGGCGAGCGCGAGCGGCGCTGCATTTGTGCCCGGCACCTACAAGCCCCCTACCCTCTGGAATTTCCCTGAAGGGTAGCCTTTGTTCGGAAGCCTATATTTGGATCCCCCATCCCCATACCTTGCAACTCGTCTCTCTAGAGCAAGGAGTAAAGTCTGTCGCTACAATAGCAATGCGGGTATGCGTCTCCGGGAAAGAACACAATACTTCCATAAATCCTTTTAAAACCCCTGTACATGGCGTTTACATGGAGGATTTCACCACGCCGCAGATACAACCCATCAATTGTAGGAGGTCGGCAGACAAGCCATCGAAGTGCCATTTTTACCGTGTCGTTAGACCGCGGATACCTCACTTGCTGCCCACCGGGTACTAGATGCCGTACCACGTGCATCAAAGCAATATCGAATACGTTCGGCTCTTGCAGCCTCCGTAACAACGTTTTGTGGTTTTCAAATATATAAAACTAGTAAGGATTTTATTATGCCAAATTGTTTTAAATTTTGAAGTTCCAAGTGAGCTTAAGTTCTAATCCCTGTGCCGGAGAAGTAAGAGAGAACCACTCATTCCTTTGGGTATGCCCGAGTACAGATTTCAAAAATAATAAACAGTCCAGTGGCGGATCCACTGATTCGTTGGAAGGGCAGGATCCAAACTCTGATAATTTAGTTTTCAAATTTTGTTCCGGTTTAAACTCCAGGATCTCGTGCAGTTCTTTCCAAATATGCATTCCTCGTTTAATTTGTTTAAAACTGCCTGTTCTTTCTTCACAGGGGTTGCAATGGCAAATTTTGCTCTCTTCCTGCACTGCTGCCGAGCTATGGTCTCACCAAGTGTCTTCGAAAGTTCTTGTTCGAAAATTTTGATCATTGAGGCCAATCGTGCAACAAATTTAGTTGAGATTTTTCAGTTGCGTGCAATTTGCAACATGTGTATAGACGGATCCAAGTTTGAGTTTGACGAACCCGTAACCATCAGTGTGATGTCTTTGTTGCTACACCAGATTGACTCGCTTCAAAGGGATGACTTCACCCGATTTGTTTGTAAAGTATATTTCATCTTTTCCCCAGTTGGTTGTTTTAAACATCACATCGTTCTAAAATGATTTTTCTCATAATTTGGTCCAGATCAGTATGTTTTCTTTGTACAGCTAATAAATTCGGAAGTGTGGAGCGAGATATCTGCACATTGTTTCATAGCGAAATCAAACCTCATCCTCTCCCAACGCGGACAATCAGAATTAGGTGCAGGGCCGTCTGAGCCCCACCGCAGTCCCAGGCTGGGGAGTCCGATAGTCCCAACGCGAACAGCTTAGCTTTAATTGGACAGAGCCCAGTTATTATTTGATATACAGATGTACACTCGCGCAGCTTTTCTTGAACGATAGATTGACGAAATGCGGGCGGAGTGGGGGTATTAGTTACAAAGACAGCCACTAGAGTATTTTCAGTAATGGCAACCTTTGGTAGATGAACGTCAAACCCGCTGTGTGCGGCCAGGTCATCGCTCTGGGTAGACAACAGCAAGGACAGTAGATAGGAGTTTTAGGTGCCTTCCTTGAAGGTCCTGGACCTGCCTCAGACATTTCTTTAGATCATGGTAATAAAGCTGAGCAGAAGTTCTCGACTATGAAAGCAACTAGCTTTGACAAGCTTCTGTTTCGCGCCAACGAAGTTTTAATGTGGGAATATTGTCATCAGTGCTCGCTGCGATCTTTTGCCTTCAGCTGTTTATGGCTCCAGGAAGGGGGAAGCAAGGTCATCGTTCAAGAAAAGGTGCGCGAGTAGTAGAAGGCTTAGTGCTTTATACTGCGCGCGAAGGTAACATTGGGAATAACACTCGCGTCCCTCCGTGTCGGCCGCACCCACCTTACCTGCCGTAGCTCATTGATATGTCGCCAGTTGTGCTTGATTTTCGAACTCGCGTTCGGCCATGCGCGAAGCGTCACCTCTTGGCTCCTGGCTACAGGAAGCCGGGCCCTGAGGTCCAGTGGTAGATCTCCCGCAACTATTTGAATGGCATTGGTGGCTGCAGTTCTCTACACCCCAACACAGACATAAGGGCAATTCTCTGCGCTTTTTCCATATCTTGTTGTACCCTAACTTTGTTAGCCTCGAACGATCACGGGGATGCACTGTATAGTATAATAGATACAAAGGCTCAGTTACATATCATCCATAGTGCATTTTTATCCATTATCCCTTCTCTTCCCGCGACACGCCTCAGTTTCAGAATAAGAGACTTTGCTTTAGTGCATACAGCTTTAATATGCACATTGAACTTAAATTTTGTATCCAAAGTAACGTCCTAATATAATTGTTTATTAACACATTGGATTTTGTAGCCAAGATATTTAACTATAGGGGGCCTATCCCCAGAGGGGAGTTTCCGACCAGGTGCCGTTTTGATATTGAGGATAAGCATGAAATTGGTCTTTTCGACCGAATCTCCATCTTTGCCTCATCGCACCAACTTGCCAAGGTGTTCAAAATTCTTGTGGAGTTGGCTTCCAGGTCCGCACGCGGTCTGCCCCAAACTACCAGGGCCAGCTCTTCGGCGTAAGCCACAGCATTGATTTTGTTGGCAGCAAGGGTGTGCAGCAGTGGATCCATGATGTTCCAAAAAATTTGTCCACTGTTGAACCCCTGTGGGCTGCCCTTGAGTGGCTTCCTGGCTGTGAAACCTGCTTCCATGATAATAGTACTTGTTAGCAAGGTAGCTTCTTTACAGGTGTAAGATATCTCTTGGCAACTTCCATTTACCGGTCCTCTCCCTCCATAGAAATGGCCACGAGGCATTGTCGAATGCGTCTTTGATGTCTACAAAAATAACTGTCGTAAGCTTGGTCTCAGTTTCCTCCCTGAGAGTTCGAGGGATCCCACAGCACCCTCAGTGGAGCGGCCAGGTCTGAACTCATAATGAAGCGGAGAAAAGATGGTTTTTCTAAGCCTTATGGTATTTCTTTTTGAGCTGTCTGGCCTCCACTACCATCCGGGAGAGTTCCCTAGTCCACCAAGAGGCTACCTAGACTCTTTGCACGGGGCATGCGGTATTGTGTATTGAGCTACCAGTGTTATTAGTTCGGTAATCTTTTGTGGCTGATCATCAGGGGAGTCAGCATCACTAGAGCTCCAGCCTTCCATCTTCCTGGCTAAAGTTCTTTGGAAATTTCCCAGTTCGCTTTCCTTACTCTGTACCTTCCCTCAGGTATCGGCTCAATTTCCTCTTCCTTTACTTCTGAATAATATTCAAACAGTATGGCGTTGTGATCACTTTTTATAAGGCCGTCTTGTATGTGCCATTGTTTAATATGTCCAATAGCATCTGCGTTCGCCTCTCTTACATTGGTCTTAGAGCCAATTTCGCGTAAGGTTGATCCGACTGTTCTGAAAAAGGTTAAACATTTTGACAGCTCGTTAACAATGTCTAACCCGCGACGGAACAGCAGCTCTTCCATACATTCTCCCTATCATCCAGCTCGCTGCTAAACCATTTGGGAGACTGCATTCGAATCTGCGGCTGTTATAATAGCCGTGAGGTTATCGCAAAGATGCGGTCGGAAAGACGACGAGACAAAGAAAAAAGGTCCTCGGCGCCGTGGCGCTAGGACGCGCCGTTGTCGAGTTACGGCGCCCGACGCGTCGGCTGGCTCGGGCACGCCGTCGTGGCGGGGACGCGTCTTCTCAATGGCCGTCGATGGTATTTTTCTCAGTTTCGAAAAAAATTTTGACCCGCCGAAAAGCGCGACAAACGAGTTTTCGCGCTTTGGCTTCGCGAAATGGGGTTAATGGTGGCTCCTTATAGGAACGTTTCTTCCCAACTGATGCGTTGTCGCTGTCAGAGCTTTGGCGAATTTTGTTGCTCCAACTTTAATCTGCTGCGGATCTGAAAGCAGACGCGTCCGGGATACGCTGCTGCAGCTCCAAATAAAATTGTTGCCAATTTGTGCGCCGCTGCTGCGTCGTAGGTGCAGTAGGCAGTCGCGCCGCCTCGCCTCATCTCCGCCAGCGCTGGGAAATGGTCTGAGGGAAGATCGTAAACAGTGGTTAATATAGCGGGATAGTGGAGTTCATGGTAAAGCGCAATATCTAAAACTTCGGGCTTGCCATTCGTCGTATAAGGATAGTAGATAGGTGTAGTGGGAGCGAAACTCTTTTAGCCGTTCTCATCAGCAGTTGCTTTCAGCTTACTGCCGCGAGGGCAGGTGATGCGGGAACTTCGTGTTTTTCGCATTAAATTTGCCTCCAAAAATTGTTGGAGTTGTTTGCCTCGACTAGTTCTGCCATATTCACAGCTAGTAGGGTGCACGTTTCCGCGGAGCGGTCGGAACGAGCGTAGAGAGAGGCAAGGCTTAGCGGCCCGCGCTCCGTCTGCACAACACCAGCAGTGGCCTCAGCGTGCTGCAGCTGCGGTAGAACTGAAACATAGTGATTTATGTTGCGTCCAAATAATATTGCAGTTTCGCCTCCGATGTGGGGTTTGTTGAGTTTGCTGCTAGTGCTGCTGTCATTCCAGTAGCAGATATAGCCTGGAATAGAAAGAGAAAGATGCGGGCTAAGCCATGTTTCACCCAGCATCATTACGGAAATATTCTCGTCGAGGTGGGTTGGTCCACGTCCTGACGGGGGGATACAGAGAGGGCTCTCAAGTATTCCTTTCCTTCACAACTCGCTTTTCTTCTCCCCATTATACATTCTCATTCTTCTATACTATCCTGTCTCTTTTCTTCTCCCTCTTCTATTTCACTGGCCCCCTCTGTATGCTGAACGCCCACCCATGTGTTTGCCGTGCATGGCGACCCGTGTCGAAGGGAATGTGTGTCCTGGCGGTTGAGGGGTCTGTTTGTTTCCCCAGTACTCACCTTGTGCTACGTTTTGTTTTGCACTTAGGGATACGTTGTTACGTATTTTGGGGAACATTCCTTGTAGGCTTCAATACGCTTGCTTTGGCCTCGGACTCTTCTAGACGGGCGGTCGGGAGCTAACCCACTCCCGATCAATCGGCTTGGACTAGGTCTTGTACTGAACTCCAGGGTGAGCGGGGGGATTCACGGCGGTGCAGCGCTGTGTTATTCCCCCACTATATCCCCGTGGCAACCCTGACACTCCGATGGAGTGTCCCCTTGTTGGGCTCCGTGGTGGGTGGGGACCATGGGGATGAATCTGATATCCATCTCATGGATACTAAACCTTCTACCCCGCCCTCTACCGCAAGGAAGAGGCGATGTCCGGAACGAACTATTGATCTGAATAGTTTCTTTTCGAAAGAAGAAGATAGGCCAAAGAAACCTAGATTCCTCCTCATGGAATGCGCTGAGGAAGGAAAATCCTTTAAAATGGTAAGTGCTGTCCGTTTAGCGCGCGCAATTGAAGAAACGTACGGAAAACTACAAGCTGTGGTGCGACAAAGGAATGGTACCATTCTCTTTGAAGCACGTTCAGATGACCAAATAGATAAGATAATGAAAACCAAGCAGATTGCCGGCCTCCAAGTGAAAGTGACCACTCACCCAACACTTAACCTATGTAAGGGAGTGGTCAACCATGAAGACTTCTCTGCGGAGAGTGAAGAAGATTTAATAGCCTTTTTTAAGAGCCAGGGAGTGACGGAAGTATATAGGATCAAGAGGAGGGAGCATGGGCGAGAAATCCCCACTTCCACCCTTATTCTCACGTTTAATCTTCCAACTCTCCCTCAAAAGATCTCGTGCGGTTTCTATAACCTCCACGTACGGCAATATGTCCCAAACCCTTTGCGATGTTTTAAGTGCCAGAGGTTCGGCCATACACAGCAGCGGTGCATGGCAGATAACCCAGTGTGCGGTAAGTGCGGGAAAACTATGCACGAACTTGAACCCTGTGCAACTACACCGCATTGTGTAAACTGCGAAGGTGACCACCCGGCCAATTACAAGCAATGTCCTACTTTCTTGAGGGAACGTGCCATACAGAAAATTCGAGCAGTTGAAAAAGTGTCCTTTCCTGAGGCCAAACGTCGGTACCAGGCGAGGAACCCTATTGATCTCTCTCGCTCCTTCTCCGATGCCGTGAAAGTAAAGACACCGAGGGTAGCAATGGGCTGCCAAACGGAACGAGCTACTCCCCAAGTAGTGAGTTTCGCATGCCAGGTGTCTCCAGTGGACCTCCCAGTGGATGCCTCTCCCCTTCAAGGTGGGAGAGTGATCATCCCGACAAAATATAAGATGGACAAAAAAACTCAGCCGTTGCAGTCGACAAAACACATATCCAACCCCCCTTCCACAGAAAATGTTAAACGCAAATCTGCCTCAGACATGACCACGAAAGGCTCATCAAAGCCACGTGTTACTCCTTCCGAAAGCCACACTGAGCGAGCATCCAACCCCCCTGGCAGTGCCCGGGAGGTCTCGGCTTCGGAGGAGGCTCCCGTTGGGGAGGAGTCTCGCGCATCCGGATCCCAACGTCGGAGGAAAAAAGAAAGTTGAATTGATCATGGCTCTCATATGGAACATGAATGGTTTCTCCTCGCGACGGGACGATCTTAAACTTCTGTTATCCCGTCACAACCCTTTAATAATCTGCCTCCAAGAGACTCACCTCACCGCACCTCGACCCTTGTCTCTTCGTGGTTTCTCCCCTTATAGGTTTGATGTGGATGATGGTCTCCGTGCCCATGGCGGAGTTGCTTCACTGGTACATGATTCGCTGCTGTCTACAGAGGTGCCTGTTCAGACTGACCTTCAAGCAGTGTGTGTGCAGGTGCACCTCCCATCCCTCACACTCACTGTGTGCAATATTTACATCCCTCCAGGACTGACAGTATCTGCCCATGAACTTCTGGACTTGATAAACCAACTGCCCTCTCCGTTCGTGGTTGTCGGGGATGTAAATGCCCATAGTCCTCTCTGGGGCTCTTCCCGCACCTGCCCGAGAGGCAGTGTATTAGAATCAGTAATAGACACGGCGAACTTGGTTATTCTAAATTCCGGTGAGCCAACTCATTTTGCCGTCGCCACAAATTCGAGCACGTGTATCGATCTAGTACTCTGCAGCCCTTCTCTTGCAACTGTCCTGCAATGGTCCATCCTAGACGACCTGTGCGGAAGCGACCATTACCCCGTTATCGTCCACATCGATGGACTTGCTCGTGGGTTGGCGCGCCCCCCTCAGTGGTGTGTTCGACGTGCTGACTGGCTGACATTTCAAGCGAACGTTAGTCTATCGGAGGGCGAGTTTGTCAGTGTGGAAGAAATGGCAGCACACTTTAACCGTGCTGTACTACAAGCTGCGGACACTGCAATTCCCAAGTCGACCGGCAAATCGCGACACCCCTTCGTTCCGTGGTGGAACCTGGATTGCTCAAGGGCTGTTCGTGCTCGCAAGAAAGCGTTGGCGCGTCTTAAACATTATCCAAGTGCGGATAACCTTATTGACTATAAGAGGTGTAGAGCGAAGGCGAGAAGAACCATTCTAGAAAGTAAAAATGCATCATGGAGAGCATACATCTCCTCTCTGAATTGCCATACGCCACCACGTCTGGTATGGAGGAAGGTGCGTCAAATTAAAGGATATCCTTCCCCAAACTTAGTGGCAGGTCTTCTCAAAAATGGTCAAATGATCACAGCTCGAGACGCTATTGTAGAGGAACTTGCCTCTCACTATGAAAGTATGTCGAGTTCGGCAAACTATGTTCCCAACTTCCTCTTGCTTAAAGAAAGAATGGAAAACCGCACTTTAGATTTTTCGACCCGAGCAAATGAGGATTACAATACTCCTTTCTCAATGTATGAAATGCGCTCTGCTCTGATGCTTGCGAAAAGTACCACACCAGGTCCAGACGAAATTCACAATTTAATGCTGCAACATCTTCCCGAAACAGCCACGCAATTTCTTCTCCGGCTGTATAACTGGATCTGGGAAGAGCACACCATCCCTTCCTTTTGGCGAGAAGCGATCATCGTGCCAATTCCCAAAGAAGGGAAAGATCGATCACTGCCATCAAGTTATCGACCTATTTCCCTCACAAGCTGTGTATGCAAGGTACTGGAACGCATGGTGAATCAGCGGCTGGTGTGGACCTTGGAGCGCAAAAATTTGTTGACGCCAATCCAAAGCGGGTTTAGAAAAAACCGGTCAACCTTGGACCACCTCATTTCGCTGGCAACAGCTGTTTCTACATCGTTCGTCTTGAGACAACATCTTGTGGCCATATTATTCGATATAGAAAAGGCCTACGATACCACTTGGAGGCACGGCATTCTGCAAACCCTGCACTCTTGGGGATTTAGGGGGAAGCTCCCTCTATTCCTCCAAAACTTCCTCTCGAACAGATCTTTCCGTGTTCGTGTGGGTGACAGGCTTTCCCGTAGTCACCCTCTTGAAAATGGTATTCCCCAAGGATCAGTCCTTAGTGTCACTCTGTTTGCCATCGCCATCAATGGTATAGCGTCGACTGTGCGTGGTCCTGTAAAGGCATCGTTGTTTGTGGATGATTTTGCCATCTTCTGTTCATCCAGCAGCATCAGTGTGATCCAGAGGCAACTCCAAATAGTGCTGAACAAGCTCCACGAATGGAGCACGTCAACGGGCTTTAATTTCTCTGCTACTAAATGTACCTGTTTGCATTTTTGTAGGATATTCCATCTGCATAGCAACCCAGTTCTGTACTTGGGAGGAAATCAGCTTCCATTCGCTGAATCTGCTAAGTTCCTGGGGCTTACATTTGACAAGTCCCTAACGTGGCGTGCTCATATCCGTGGATTACAAACCAGATGTGTCTCTCCCCTTAATCTTCTTCGAATGCTGAATGGTACATCATGGGGTGCCGACCGCACTACGCTACTGCGGTTATATAGATCACTCATCCGCTCAGTTTTGGATTACGGTAGTGAAGTGTATGGCTCGGCAGCTCCCTCGACTCTGCGACCCATCAATAGTATACACCACGCTGGTATCCGTCTGTCAACTGGTGCGTATCGCACCAGCCGAATTGAGTGCCTTCTAGCCGAGGCTGGTGAGCCCTCCTTAAAAAGAAGGCGGGATATCTTATTAGCATCTTACGGTGCTAAAGTATCAGGACTTCCTAATCATCCATGTCGCCAAATAATTACCCATCCTAAGTATGAAACATCCTATATTCTTCGAACATCATTGCCTCACCCTCCAGGTATTCGATTGCGAAATCTTTTGCGCGACCTTAATGTTGATCTTCCCACCCCTGTGAAACCCCCAAGTCACCCCATTCCCCCTTGGAAACTCCTCCGTCCAAATATTGATCTCGGTCTATCCAAGCTTCCCAAACAAACGACTAGCCCTCTTGTTTACCAGATGCACTTTCAGGACATGAGGATAGCCTATCCAGATCATGTATTCTTATACACAGATGGTTCATCGTGCAATGGCTCAGTGGCATGTAGTTTTTACTGTATCAAAGCCACCAAATCATATCGGCTACATTCTCAGTGCAGTATCTTCACTGCTGAAATGTATGCAATTTTTGAAGCCCTAAAATACATCGAGTCAGCGAGTTTGCGTCGAGTAGTTCTGTTCTGATTCTCTCAGCTCACTACAAGCTGTCTCCCGTTCTTCATCAGACTACCTGACGCAATCAGTTCAAAACCTCATCCATCGCCTTTTGTCTCACCACTATGACCTGGTACTAAGTTGGGTCCCAGGCCATGTGGGAATCGTGGGAAACGAGATGGCTGATCGGGCGGCGAAATCGGCGACGGAGAGTACTCGTGTTGATATTCCTTTTGTACCATCGTCTGATGTTAAAACTTCTTTAAAACGATGCATCTTTAGAGCGTGGCAAACAGAGTGGCACAATACCACCTATAAACTAAGTGCAATAAAGGATTCTGTCAATTCTTGGCGTTCCTCGTCCAGACCTTCTAGGCGCGAGGAAGTTATTTTAACCCGTCTTCGTATCGGACACTGCCACTTTTCTCACAGTTTCCTCCTTCGAGGTGAGTCTCCTCCTACCTGTGATAGATGCAGGGCGGATCTTTCCGTGGAACACGTCCTCCTGCAGTGTTTGAAATTTGTTGGCAGCCGACGAAGACATGGTCTGGGCAACTCTCTACGGGAGGTGCTCGGAGATGACGATTCCGCGCTCTCAAAGCTTTTTTGTTTTTTGAGAGAAAGCGGAATATATAATTTTATCTGACAAATAAGGGCAATAAATATTTTCTCTGCCCCAGATTTGTTTTTAAAATTTGTCTTGTTTACCTGTCTGTTTTTTTTATGCGTAATGGATGGTTTCCTTTTAGGGTATGAGCTTTTAAATTAGCTGAAAAGTTGCACCAGCAACCCTTTTAATAAACTTTAATTGATTTTTTTTAGAAATACTTTGACATGGGCGCCAATGACCTTGGTAGTTGAAGCGCCCTTTAAACCCCAATCAATCAATCAATCAATCAACGAAAATATTCTGCCGAGTGAGAAACCTGTAGAGTTCCCACTGCTTCGCTCGCGCGCTGATGCCGTTGCAATTCAAAATGCAACAGTGCAGTTATTCCTATAAAAGACATTAATGTGCGGGGGAGGTACGTGGTGTGGACGAGGAAGAGCGTGCCTCCTCCGTCGCTCCCGCCGAAGCGGCCGCCGTTACCTCGTGTGAGTGCACAAGTAATTGTCACAATCACTTTGATGATCACGTGCGGCCACTCAGGTGGGTCGCGGCCGGTGATGGCTCTCATGATCGCCTGCGTTACATGCCCCGGCTCGAGCCCGTTCCGGAAAAGATCGTTGACCGCGGCGTGCATCGCGCGCTCCTGCTCGCTCAGGGTGGCGGGAACTGGGATCGTCTCCGCCGCCTGCGTGCGCTGCTCCACGCGAGCGGTACGCTCTTCGCGGGCCGCGACGGTGGCCCTCGCCTTGCGCTCCCGGGCATGACGGGGACGTTGCGCTAGAGCGTCCGAATACGTCCGCTCCTGGCGTCGCTGCTGCCGCTGGGCGCGTAGGCGTTCGCGTCTCTGCAAACGCTGAGACCGCGGTGGCTGCGGCAGGGGCGTAGAGGTGCGGCGGCTCAAAGGTTCGCGCTCCCGTGAGGGAGAACGCGACGCCTCCGACTGCGTGTCGGCCGCTCGCCTCTCGCTGATGCGGGCGCGTCGCTGGCGGTCCTGCTGCTGCCTCTCGTGCCGCTGTTGCTGCGCCTGGTTGTCCATGAAACAACGGCGCTTGTACTCGGGGCAACCCTTGTACTTTGTGTCGTGGTTGTTGCCCAGGCTGTTGGAGCAGCTGCGCTCCTCGGCTGGTGGTTGGCCCCAGTAGGCACTGCTCGGCGTCGTGGGCCCTCCCCACATTTCCTGCAGCGCATGGGCGCTTGCAGTTTCTTGCCAGGTGTCCGAAATCCAGGCAATTGTGGCAGTGCGTGAGCCCTTGCGGTGGCCGATACACCTCCACGCGCACACGGAGCCTACGTATGAAGGTTAGATTCCGGAGCGGCCGATGACGCTCCTGAAACCAAATTCGTTCCAGGATATCGTGAAGCTAAACCGAGAGTTCAGCGGGAAGCCCCGTAGGAATATCGTAAGTCCTTCTATTTCCTGTGGAGTACATGTGGTACTCCACAGCTCTCTCTCAAGGGCGGCCAGCACTTCCCGGTGCGCCTCGAGGATCTCGCACCGAAAATTAACGGGGTTGTCACTCTCCCGTACAGAGACTGTGATTGGAAGGACGGGTGGGGATCAAGAGAGGGTATGTTTTGTTGTGGGTTTTGGATATTGCGATAGAGGTGGGAAAGGGGATGGGGAAAGGATTGATTGGTAGGAATTTGGAGAAGGTTGTTTTTTTTAATATATTTTCTTTTATATATTGTGACGTTCGTGGCCTGGCCACTAACTCACACGGCACCCACGCATCTTAGACGGTGGAAGGAGTGAATAAATAACATCGCAAGAGCAGCACGGAAGAGAAAAGGCGCAACCTGGAGGTGGCGGCCAGAAGCAGCGGCGGGGTAATTTCAACGGAGCGGCGGCGCGGCATGGGGGTTCTATGACGTCAGGGCCGCATTTATACGGCGGAGCGGCGAAAAGCTGCCTTCTCGATTTGAACGGCGACGAGCGAGGTACTAGTTTTTCTAGAGCTACGCGGCGACGAGCGAGGTATTCGTCTGTAGTAAAGACGCGGAGTCGTAGAGATTATCGCGAGTAATAGTGGAAGAAAACGTTGCAACATTGAGGCGGCGAAATGGCAGCAAGTTAATATTATAACGAGGCCGCATAAAGTAAAGTAAACGTGATTGTGAACAATATCATAGTCAACGCGCTGGTGGGAGCGACACGTGCTGTAACACACGCGAGGGACGGAGCAGTACGCGTGCATGTGTCCTGGATCTGGTGGCGAGAGCTAAGAAGACTGGTGCGAAAATCTGCTAACGGATTGCGGAGACGGCTTTGAGGTCATCGGGAGACGCGAGTGGCAGCGCGGCTGGCAGGTGTGCAGCTACTTCGACGCGACGGCGGTGCGTATCCCGGGGCCTTGGGCGGCGGCAAAGGTAATTTGTAACTGAGTAAACCAGAGTGGGAGACCGTATTTTGGAAGGAGTGAAATGAAGAACCAGACCATTAAAACTTTGTAAAATCAACTGAGATTTGTATCACGACAGCATAAATTTACCTTGTACAGCGGTAATACTTGCAATAGAACTCGATCTAGAAACTGTGTGAATTTTTATTAGAGTTCCTCATTTTTATTGTATAAAATTTGCTAACGAGGAAATACTTAATGTAAAGTAGCAATAAGATCTTGAATAACGAGTGATTGTGTTTAATCCCAGGAGTATGGGAAAATTTAGTTTCAATTAAGTTCATAACTTAGCAAATCCGTGCACGGGTGATAGGAGAATCAGACTCGACATAGCGAGCACATTGTTAAGTAAATTTTGTGTTGTTGTAAATTTTGATTTAATTCTGAACTTGAATGTTAAGTGTGAACAATTTCTCATGCCATATTACAGAATATATTGTTATTTTATCTAATGTGTCTGGGTGTGTTACTTTCTCATACCCCAAAAGATCCTGCCCCCCCGAGATATTCAAGCTCGAAAGAGCATTCTATCAGGGAGTTTCTACAAGAGGAGGCGTTACAATATATATTTTTTTTTAATTTTTTAAATTTTTTTTTTCAGAAAACAGGGCGGGGAGTTGGGTAGGAGTTAGGGATGTGAGGGTTGTAAGCGTGGTCGTTTGTCAGATTTGAAATTTGTCTAAGTCAGTGGCCCGTCATTCGTCTGCGTGTTTCGTCATTTGGCCTACTGCTCCTCAGGTGATAGGGGGTGTCAGTTGGAGGATGCCAAGGGAATGCTTTTTTCTGGAGTCCCTGGGAGGATTGGATTGGATTTGGTGTGGGGTTATTAAGGATTGAAAAGTTGGGTTAGTGGTAAACTTTTGGGTAGTGGTAATGGCGGAGTTGTGGATATGGGTAAGGATGTGAGGGATGTCGTGGTTAGAGCTGATATCATTAAAGCAGGTTATATGGGAGGTCTGAAGATGAGGCGAAGGACCCTGTTCTCGGTTCGGGTGGTATATGATCGGTTAGTGGGGATGTTGGAATCCATGTGGGATGGGCATAGGTGAGGATGGATCGGATGTAGTAGTATATAAGGTTTCGTTTTTTAGGAGTGATGGATTGGTTTGTGAGGACAAGGTAGTGGACGTTTATGATTCGGTTGGTTTTCGTTATGGTCTTACCGAACGTCTCCCACTTATGCTACACCTCTCATGTCTCCTTACAGATCCAGACTAGTCAAGCTTAACAGGGTCTTCTTTCCCCGCTAATTTTTCCAAGCCCGTTCCCTTGGCAGTGGTTTCGCTATATAGTAGATAGGGACATCTATGACCCTGCGTGGCCTACAACCCCCACGCATTTTCACTTCATCGGGGGGACAAGTCCCCAGAGCGGGCACCTATGCCTTTTCGGCTTTTATCCTCACTCTCCGCCGACGCGTAAACGCCGACAGGCCGATGTCCGGATACAGCCGGAACCCAGTTTACCCTCACGGTAACCTCCCCATACAAAGCCTGGGTAGGGGCCGCCCTGCCAGCTCAGAGCTACTAGCTATCCGGGCTAGTACCGGAGTCTAATCAATGCGCCACTCACATGCGCCGGGAACGAATTCCTTCCTCTTTGCCCAGAGTATCGGGCCACTGCCACGACGAATCCAAAAGCCCACAGGGGGCCACCCGGACTAAGGTCCGAGCGGCTTGGAGCCCCCAGCCCGTCTCCCCATGCTTACCGCCAACTCTCGATGTGGGTAACACCGGTACCGAGGTAACCTGGCGGGTGGTGACTGATTTCCCGCCGGACTTTGAAGTGAGATCTAGATTGCTCCTTCACCCGATCCTGCCCCAAGGTCGACGCTCGCCATAGGCCCAACTGAGCAGCCGAAGCTACCGGGAGCTTCACTCGCGCCTACTTACTGCATACACCTTTAGGTTAACGACGTAAGTCACGCCGCAAGACTCGGAGCCGGGTGGTCGTCTGAACTCCACCTAGACCGGACTTTCGTCCGATCCCCCCTGCGGGGAGTAGATAGGGACATTGTTGTTTATTTATTTAGCTTTCTTACATAGGGGCTGCAAGCGGCAGCCTTGCTGACGAGGGGAGTGACGGCACCTAGGTCTTCGCCCCTATCCGCCAATCCTCCGCCTTACATGCGCCATTAGGGTAGTCCTATTTTGTTTAATACAATTTATTTACATTTTATGAACTCCTGTAACTAATGATGTACCGTCCCATCACCTAACCTTCACCAAAGAGAATTTATAAAATATGTACTATATAAACTAAGAGATGATTTTACTTTACTATTATATTTAAAAGATTTTACAATTTCAAGCATTAATACAGAGTTCTAACTGATTGGATTATAATTGTCCTATTCTCCTATTCCAGGAATTTACAATCTACAGATACAGAGGTTTATATTATATGCCGTGATCCAGCTATTTGAGAATTTCTAAAAACTTTACCTATCACTACAGTTTATAAGGTCTATTTTAATTAATACTAAGTACTATCTAGCTATATACAGTGTACACACCGATCTTGGCCAATTGGGCCGTATTGGGTGTGCATCGTGATTCCACCAATTTGGTGTATCTGGAAGTCTTAATCGGGGAGTCATGATCGGGGGGGGGAGAGGAGAGTTTTCTCCCTGCTTGCGTCAACCCCGAAGGAGGCACAGGCAACCGAATGTGTCGACACAGCCTCAGCCTGGTTGATAGCAAGCTGCAACGCAGGCCGATTAAGGGGTTGGGCAGCACCCCCCAGTTTCAGATGGAGGTGTACCACCGCCCCAGAGCGAGCCGACTTGTCCACACGGCCACATCTGCCATTCCGCCTCGCGGGGTTGCCCCCGCCCCATCTGGCTCCCTTCGGGGGGACAAGCTGGCCTAGCCCACCTCTTAGCCGTGCTACAGCACGTTACCATCCCTCGGGGCGTGGACCCGGGTGGGATCCACTATCTGCCGAAACCACTGCCACTTATTGATTCCTTACAACCTTGCTCGCCGTACTGTTTGTTGGAGTGTCTTGTATTTGACTATCGCGCTTGCCAATGTTTCTAAGAGTGTAAGCCCAATGTGTTCTGATCAGTAGGTGGAGGTCCCTTGAGTCCTCGCTAAGTCTATGTCCAATATACGATTCTAGATACCCACGCTTCGATGCCCATTGCGGGCAATCAAAGAGTAGGTGCATCGCTGTCTCCTCCTCCTCACAGACGCAGCGGGAGGTATCCGTCAGGCCCAGCCGATGGAGCTGCACCTTGAACGGGCCATGCCCCAGAAACATCTGCGTGAGTTGAAGCCCTGGTTGAAAATGCCTGTGGATCTTTTTCGCTCGGACATCCGGAATGAAGAGCTTGGTTATGGCCGCCTGGGAACAGGAGTCCCAGCGCCTCTGCCATCTCAGGAGCAGCTCCGCCGTGAGACCGGCTCGGCCCTCCTCTAGGGAGAAGGTCTGTCCTTCAATTCGGACCTCGTCTATTCCTTTGCGAATACAATATCTTCCTGCAGTCCGGGCCGCCATGAGATCAAGGGGCATGTGCCCCGAAATAACTTGGAGGCCAGCCGTAGCTGATGTCCTATAGGCCCTGGTAATACTTACCAGGGCTACTCTTTGAGCCTTATCTAGTTCCCGTTTTATGTGCGTGGTGTGAGCTCTGTCAGCCCATGCCGACGCACAATACATGATAATAGGGATGAACGCACCAGTGTATATCTTATTGAGGGCGGACGGGTGAATGTGCCCGCGCGCGCCTGCAACTCTGCGCAGTTTATAATAGTGCCCTGGCCTTACTGCATGACGTTTTCACATGTTGCACAAAAGTCAATGCAGGGTCCAGAACCACTCCTAGGTAAGTGTTTCTCAACCGTGGGTATAGCCACCCCCTGGTATCTCACACAGGGGGGCCTCCCTTTGCAGGGCTTGGACACGCCGGGGGCGGTCCGTACGTGGTTGGTTATTACCATAATGGCGGACTTGGCCGCCGCGATGGTCAGCTTTGATTCCATACTCCATTCAACTGCTTTTAGTGCAGCCTCGGCTGCGGTTTCCAGTTCTCTTCGTGAGTGCCCCCGCGATACAATCACCAGATCATCCGCCTAGGCCGTTATCCCTTCGGCGGCAAGCCGCTCGAGGAGGGGGTTTAATATCAGATTCCACAAGAAAGGGCCAGAGTTGGACCCCTGTGGGCAACCTTTGGTTAGATTATGCCGTACCTCGTCCGCCCCGCACTAGCCAGGAGGGCAACTCGATCCGACAAAAAGCTTCGATAGAGATTGTACAATTCCTTACCCACTCGCCATCTCTTGAGCTGGGCAAAGATGTACGGCCACCACGCGTTATCGAACGCCCCGGCTATGTCCAGAAACGTAGCGAATACATATTTGTGTGTGTTTATCCGAAAGGCCTTTAATAAGGCATTAACCGCATCCTCAGTGGATCGATGCGGGCGGAACCCGTACTGAGACGTGTTTAGGTCCCCCGCATCTTCGACAATTTTCCCCACCCGGGCCACTGCCAACTTGTCCAGTGTTTTACCCAGGACGGGGAGTAGGCATATTGGTCTGTAGGCCTTCGCCTCGTCTAGTCCTCTGTCGTTGTCTTTCCTCAACAACACAATCCGGGCGACCTTCCAGGCCTTCGGAAAGTAGCCTGAAAACAGGCATTGATTGTAAAGTTCTAGAAGTTCCCCTCTAATTAGGGGTAATGCATGTTTGAGCATTTCCGGGTGGACCGCATCCACGCCGGGAGCCTTGCCCGCCTTGACCGTCGCCACCGCATTATCCAGTTCGTTGAAACTGAGCTCCTCGATTCCTTCGTGCAGGCCCTCCTTCCATTCTTCTCCTTAGCTCGGTGTGGTGTTCACCTTCACCATCAAGAGTGTCCGGGGGGAGCAGGTCACTCCTAAGCACCCGCGCGGTCTCCTCCCACGTGCCCGTGTGCCTCGATCCGTGTCTGATAGGCGAGATGGCCTTCATAATTTTCCTTTTCCCGGAGGCTATCCTGTAAGGGATGCCCCAGGGGTCGTGCTCGGTGGCCTTGGCCACGTATTCGTCCCGTGACTGCTGCTTGTGTAGGACTATGGCCTTCTCTAGCTGCTTTCTGGCCACTGTATAGTCGCGCCAGCGAGTCTCCGTCTCCGGGAGACCCCTTTTCTTGCATCTTTGGTATATTTTCCGGGCACGTCTCTTGGACCGCACAAGCGCCGTAAGCTCCCCACTCCACCAGGGCACGGTCTTCTTTCTGCGAGGCGGGCCATGCGGGATGCTGCCCTTTGCTGCCTCGATTATCGCCTCTGTGAGTCGTCGGACCTTTTCATCCACGTCTGCTTCCTCCCAGTTTCTTCTCGCCAGGATCATGCGAGTGGCTAATCTCTCAGCGAACAAGCCCCAGCGGGCGCTGCCCACCCTGAATTTAGTATTGATCATATCTGCCTCTGGAGTGATCCCGTCCTGTTGGGGCTCCAGGTGGTAGGCAAGGAAAATCGCCCGGTGGTCGCTGAGTACTACCCCGTCAACGACCCGCCACCCCGAGATGCGGGGAACGGCCGCGTCGACGAGTGTCAGGTCAATGTTTGAGCTCACCTCCCTTCCTCCCAGGGACCGCATAAAAGTGGCCGGCTGGTCTGGCTCATTGGCGATATGGAGGCCTTGCCTCAAGATTAGCTCTTCTACCTCACCTCGCTCGTCCGTTGACTCGCCATGCCAGAGGACGGAGTGCGAGTTGGAGTCGACCCCCAAGAGGAAGGGGGTGCGCCTGTCAATAGTGTCAAGTGCTTTGTCAAGTGTATTTAATTTGTCCGCTAGGGCCTCACTGGGCAACCAATATGCCGACGCAACAATCAAGGGCTTCGCGTCTCGCACGCGGATCTCTACAAAAACCTGGTTGGGGTTTGAAAGGTGGGTCAAGTGCAGGACCCTGATATTGGAGCTGTTTACCAGTACCGCCGCGCGGGCGGGCGAATTGGCCGAAACAGTTTGCATTACCTGAATGGATGTGGAGATCCCTGCTACCCGGCTGTTCACCGTGTAGGGCTCCTGGAGAAGCACCAAGTCTGGAGGTGCCTCGGATTTCAATACTTTTTCTAGGCTCGCCATACCCGCGCGCGATCTCCTGGCATTTATTTGGAGGATTTTAATTGCCATAGTCGGTGCGTGCCAGCTCGGCCTTCACGGCTCTGACGTACTCTGGGCACTTAGGACTGTTCGCGTCATGTTTTATGTCACCTCGTTTTGCCCTGACACAATTTATGCATTTTTGTTCCTCATTTTTGCAATCATTTGCTTCATGGGCGCCCGCGCATTTATGACATGCCGCTTCATTCTTGCAATGCTTTTGAGTGTGCCCAAACGCGTTGCATTTGAAGCATCGCGTTGGGACACTGTAATTCTCTGCGTTGTTTGCTACCCAGTTTGCGAACAGCCTACCTTCGGCCCGCGCAGCACGCCAGACCCGCGGAGAGACCTGGAGCACCCAACTCCGGTGCGATCGCTCCGCCCTTTCTCGCCCCATCCTGAATAACACTTTCAGCTCATTCCTTTCAAGCGTTCCGTCAAATGTATTCGCATTTATTTCCTGGAGCAGTTCTACTCGTTTTTGTTTGTAGGTACTCCGTGCACCACGAGCTTCGGCCTTTTCAGTTGCCGCTCGTGCACCTGTGCAGTTTTGGATTTCCCTACACATTCTTTTAATTTAGTGACACCCTCTGGGATAGCCACATTTACGAAATATAACCCGTTACTGAATGATGTCCGTAGGACTCGGACATTTGTACCTTGTGCGAGTTGTTGGACAGTTTGTTCTGCGTCGGCTTTGCCGCGGAAGGCTTTTCCCTCTATCGCCTATATAACAACAGTATTGTTGTGCGGGCTCGGAGCGGTTTGCGGTTTTTTCCTTCTAATGATCTCTACTGCCGTTGGGCGCTCGGCAAGAGCCGCCGCCCTCGCGGCGTAGGTCTGTTGGCCTGCGCATGAGGCCGCCACCTTCTCGGCCGCCTGCACCACCGGGGTGACGGCCTTTTCCATGGCACAGGCCTGTGCTTGGGCCATCTCTTGTAAGGCCTGGCGTAGAGGCGCAACTGTGCGCTCCACCGTATCCTCAATAGTTGTCGCAAGTTGAGTTTTTGTGAATTCCTGGTTTACCTCAATCGCCTCCTGAATGAGGTCCAGACTCTTCTCTAGGTCTGCGTAGAGTCTCTCTTTCGCAGCCAATTTTTTAATCGTCCTTTTTAGGTCTTTAAGCAGCAACTGCTGCGCCGTCAATTCCTTTTTGAGGGTAGCTGATGGCCTCATGGCCATCATTCCCTCTAATCCCTTATCCATGTGGGCCAGGAGCTCCCTTCCGGCTTCCTCCTCGGGAGTCGGGGGTAGGGCCCTGGCCGTCTCACCTCTTAGCCGGCCGGAAGTTTGTTCTCCGGCCGCCCAGCCCGAGCCGACGTGGACGGAGGTGGCGCCAAGATATTTCGCTAGTACCGGCGGCACCGGGTCCATCTCGCTGTCAGAAGAGACAATCCTCCTGCGCGCAATCGCGCCGGAACGCTCTGCGGGCCCGGTCGTCGCCATTTTTGTCCCCGGGAAAGGAACGTCACTTAACCCGGGTCCAACGAGGAGCACGTACACTTCGCACTGAGGCTCAGAAAATCGCAAAACACACTGTGGCACTCGGGCCAGTAGATAGGGACAGAAGGAATCTCGTTAATCCATTCATGCGCGTCACTAATTGTATGACAAGGCATTTGGCTATGGTAAACATTTATTTCATCAATAAATTTATACAGAAATAAAATAAATTTGCCGTTAAGATCATTGCCACGGCTCAGGCTACAATGTTTAAAAAAATCCAGTTTACAATAATCACTCCAAATGGCGACCTTATATATCACATCAATTATAGGGAATACAATAAAAGAAAAATATATACAATAAAATAGTAATATAATAGTAGTACATAAAATTTCTTCAGACAAGATCATGTTAAAATCGCAGGAGCGTGGAGCAGGGACCATAGTTCTGATTTTATTTAATTTACAATCATCGGTCTTTAAGATCACCGTCCAGCCACTTGTGCGTGCCAGCTGCGGGGGTGGATAGATGGAGCTCCACCCCCACTAGGACCCAAGGACGGAGGGGAAGGCGCTTAACCTGGACCCCCCGCGATGGATCCCCACGCATCTTATGTCGTGGGCGGGAGGACGTGCGCATTGGCCCGCGCGGTGGAGCGATTCCACTCCACCCAAGTTGCGTACGACCCCGACAAGACGCGGGTAACGAGGCCCGCAAGAGCCCACCGCTGGCCACCTAGTTCGGTAAACCAGCGGCCAACTCCAGGGGCCACGAACCCGCGCCACGTCAGGGTCATAGCACGGACCACCACTGAGGAGGCACCGAAAGCCTCAGACGGCCTGCTTAATTTCAGGTTTGTTATAGACCGCCTCTTTAGCCCGCGATGCCTCCTCCAAGCGCCGCTCACTCCCACCCACGACTTGTACGTCGATGACGGTGGCCCGGCCGTCGCGAGCCACTACTAAGTCGGACTTCCAGGTCCCCAAGGAAACGCGATATTTGGGTTCCTCGACGACCTGAAAGCCCCTGGCACGCATATACTCGGCCAGGAACCGGGCAGCCGCATCATGTCGACGGACGCGAGCTACGTGGGAGCGCGCGCACACCTGCAAGACGTGGGCGGCTGTCTCCGTTTGGAGGCAGCCCGCCCGACATCTCACAGGTACGCCCGGGCGTCCCCTAGCTGTACGCACCGCAGGCATTTATGCGAGTTTTGACTGCGTATATGTATTGCCCTCCGCTCCACTGCGGTGGCGGGGACCTCACCCACGCCGTAGAGGCAGGGTCGTTAGAGGCACCCACCAGCTCGCGCCCATCGACGCAACGATGGAGGGCGGCCGCCCAATGGCGCCGTCTCCCCTCTGCAGAGGAAACGGGGCCATTACCGTCATCGGGCAGGGATCGAAGGGCCCAGTCGACCCTACCCGCCACCCACGCAGCCCCAGCCACGGCGCTCGCTCCCGGAAAACTAGAGGCCCCCAGCTGGCCCATCCGAGAATGGACCAAACCGGGGACCGGAAGCGCCAGGGAGGGAACGCCGAGACCGCCGTCGCGCACGGCAGCGTGAATAAACGCATTAGGTGCGTCATGGGGAAGGCAAAGCCACCCCCTCACGCTGCGGCGCACGAAGACATCGACGGCGCGAAGGTCCGCCATTCTGACGGACCCAAGCACCATCGAATGGAGGTACCTGGGCAGCAGATAGGTCCGCAGGACCTCAAGTCGCTGATGGGGTTTGAGGGGGCTCGAGTGATGTTAATAAGTCCCTCCTCTACCCGGGGGCGGACCTTCACGGGGACCGTCCCGCGAAACTCGACCTCCAGGTACGTCCAGGCACTGTCAGGGCGAATGGAGCGAACAGTACAGGCAGTAGTAGAGACAGTACCCCACCTCCCTCGGGACGGCCTCGATGTGGTTCATGGCCAGGCAAAAGAGGACCCCCGACAAAGGGTCCCCCTGCCTCACCCCTCGGCCAGGGTGGTATGGCCGAGTTAACACGCCACCGAGGTCGGACCGAACTGCCGCCCCCTGGTACTGACCCTGTATAAAGTTGAGGGCAGATGGAATGCCCTCGTACTGCATCAGTCTCCAGAGGGCGGCATGGGAGACGGAATCAAACGCCCTTGATACGTCACAGAGGGCTCCATAGAGCCCTCTGTGCCGCATCCTCGCGTCACTCATCGCGGACGCCAAGGCCGTTACATTATCGGCGCAACCGTCCCATATTGCCCTCTGGCGGAGGTCGACAATTCCGACCTCCGCCAGCCGCCGCGTCAGGATCTTGTTTAGTTGGCGGTGGGCTACGCTGGTAATCGATATGGGGCGATGCTCCGATGTATGCACGGCCACGGCGGACTTGGGGATGAATACCGTACGGCCCTGGAGCCACCGCTCAGGGACCTGACCCCATTCAAGGATCAGGTTATAAGCGGCGGCAACCTGGGCCGGCGGCACCCCGGCCCAAGCCGCGGCGTTGACGCGATCAGGGCCTGGAGCGGTGGTCTTCCAGGCCCGGGAGGACCTGACCTCGGCGGAGGACACCGGGCCCCATACCCCCTGCAATGTCTCCCTTTTGGAAGGCCGTACGGGGGGAGAGGCCGAGCTCGACGCCGTGATCAAGTCGCCCCAATACCCCTCCATGGCGTCGCGATCATACGATGAGGGGGTCGACTTCTCCCCCTCAATCGCCCAGTGAGCGGCACGCCTAAAATCGACTTTGGCGAGCCTTCGAAACTCCGCAAACTCCCTGCGGCGGCGCGCGCGCCGCACCGCACGAGAAGACCCATGAATGGGTTCCTGCGGTCGGCGCGGAGGCCGCGCGCCGCGCTCAGGGAGCGGCGGAGCCACCAGAGGATCTCTCCCAAGGGAGAGACCCCCCGGTCGAGCAGCCCGCGGCCCTCCATCAGCGCCGCCCACCCGGGATCGCTCACGTCACTGGCCTCAGGTCCGTCACCTAATCCTCGCCACCAGGAGGCGAAGTCGTTGTCCCGGGGCCCGGCATTTGGATGGTCAACTCTATATTCCGCCGGGGGCGCCTCGACCATGGGGGTAGTTTGACTCAGGACACCGCCGAGGGGGGGAAGCGAGGCGAGAAGCATCTCGCACCCTATTATCCCCCCCGACAAATGCCTGGGGGTGGGACGGACCCTCCGCGGGGGGCACAGGGGCCGGGCAGGACTCACCCCGCTCCACCCGCCCCCCAGGCATAGGGGGTAAATAAAAAGATGAAATAAAATATGTGAGGGGCAGATAACCTATTGCCAGAGCCTCGACTAATGCCAGGTTGGACTTGCAGAAACTAAAAAATACTTGAGCCCGCGGAGGTCGTACTCGGGTCAAAAACACGTTTACGATAGCGTTCACCCACACGTGATTCCGGAGAGTAAAACCGACCGGCCACCACCAACGCAAAGTCACTAGACGGGGTGAAGGCCAACCCGAGCCGGTGCCTCCGCGGGCGCGCGTAAAACTAGACTAAAATTATACTACAGCCTACGTCGATTGATAAAACTATACTAGGGGCTCTATTATGCCAGGACTGTTTTGTTTCCAGATTTTACAGGGCTGTTTCCTCTGGTCCAAGAGCCCCTGGGGAGTCTTACCACAAGCAGGGTGAGTGCAATCGACCCGCTTCTTCGGTCGACTCGTGCTCCCAGGGGCTTAGGTGCAGGGGCAGCAGAGACTCCGAAAGGACAAAGCTGCATGCACATTAACGCTTATGCGGCGCCCGTGTTTTCTCCGTCCCGGGAAAGCCAGCCTCCTGGGATGACCAAAGTGCCCGCATAGCCCCCCGCTAAGGGGACCCTACACCGAACTACAGCGCTGGGACTGCATCTTGTTTGATTTTCTTCATGTAGAGGGCCTGCGCGGAGCGCTCTTCCCTTCTTGGGTGTCTTGAGGTTGCTGATGTGGTTATAACTTGTTTGCACTATTTGGGTGGGGTGCGGGATGGGAAGGATTCCTCCGTGTACCCCTGACTAGCAGTTGTTTACAGAGGAGAGGAAGGGGAAAGGAGGGGTGGGGTGGGTTACGAGGGAGTGGAGGGTGGTGTTTGGGATTACAGCGGGGTGGTTGTTATTTTAGAAGCTTTGGGTGATGGGTCCAAAGGCAGGAGGGTTCTTGTTTTCGGTTAGTTATGGTGAGAATATTTGTAAAATGTCTAACGGGTGTTTGAACATTCTGGAGTATTTGGGTGGGTTATTTAGAATTGCGGTGTATTTGGGTAGGAACTGGCTAAAATGTGGGTTTTGTAATGCGTTTTGTATGGTCTTTGTAGCCGTTTCGTGGATGTCTTTGTCTATTGGGGTCAAATTAAGTGTCTGTTTCAGTCTGCTGTAGTTCGTGATTGGGGGAGGTCTGAAGGAGAGTCTAATAAATCTGTTTTCTGTTCTAATCAGTTTTGCATAGTTTGTCTTCGTAGTTGCAGCCCAGGTTTCGCAGTTGAATTTCAGGATTGGTTCGATGAAAGTCTTGTAGATCTGTAGTTTGGTCGCAGTCTTTGTCTTTGGGTGGCAAACTATTGGGATTAGCGAGTTAAGTCTTCTATTTGCAGTCTGTATCGTCTCGTCGATGTGTTTCGTCATGGTTAGTTTGTTGTCTAACCATGTTGTCTAACCCAAGTATTTCGTAGTCTTAGTCCAATTTATTGGTGTCCCGTCGATAGTTGGGGAAGTGCAGGGTCTGTAATTCGTCTATGGAACAGGATGGCATGGCATTTGTTCGGGTTTAATTTAAGGCTATTTTCTTTTGACCATGTTGCTATTTTGTCTAGGGCTTTCGGTAGTTCTGTTATGGCGTTTGGGAGTCGTAGTAGAGTTGTCGTGAGGGCGGTGTCGTCGGCGTAAATAGTCATTCGTCCATTTATTTGTTGGGAGGTCATTTGCGTATAATGAAAATAGTCGGTGATAGCACGGCGCCTTGTGGGACACCGGCTTGAATGGGGCGGTGGGTGGATGAACATTGTAGGTGATGTGTGAAAAATGTCCTGTCTGATAAATAATTCTTAATGAGCGAATGAATGAAATGAGGGATGAGCGGGCTGATATTGTATAGGAGGTTCTAATGATTGTGTCAAATGCTGTAGTAAAGTCTAGGAAGGCCGCGGGTACAGGTTCACCGTCCTGTAGTCGAGTCGCTATGTCTGCAGTTAGTCTAAGTGTTTGAAGTCCAGTCGATCGTCGTTCCCGGAAGCCGAATTGGGTCGGTCTGATTTTGTGGTCTAATAGTGGTGTCAGTCTCCGTAGTAGTATTTTCTCTAATATTTTTCCTGGTATGGGTAGTAAGGTTATCGGTCTGTAATTGTTCGGGTCTTTTAGAGGTTTTCCTGGTTTTGGAATTGGTTTTATTTCGGCTATTTTCCATGTCTTTGGGAAGTATGAAGTCCTGATGCATGCGTTGAATATGGCTGTTAGAAATGATATTGCGTTTTTTGTCAGTTTCTTTAGTGATGTCGCTTTCACTCCGTCGGATCCCGTCGCTTTGGTCTCGTCGAGTAGTGTAAGTTCGTCTGTCACTTCTTTGTACGTTATGGTCCAAGTCTCCTGGAGGTGGCGGGGAGGTGCGGGGTGCGGGGTGCGGAGAAATTGTAAGATTGTGGAGTCTGGGAGGGGAGTATCGGTTGCGGTGAATCTCTGTTGTAGGATGTTTGCAAACGTCTGTCATCCTTTGTGGGTCATAGGTGCAAGGTCCGTCTGGTTGTGTCAGTGGAGATATTGCATTTGTCTTAGTCTTTAATTTACTGATTGTAGTCCAAATGTTTTGGGGGTGTTTTATAATTTTGTCAATTTGGTCTGTCCATTTTTGTCTTTCGTAGTCGTGTAAAGTCTCGTGGAGTGTGTGTCTGTAATATTCATACGTTTGTCTGTCTTGGGGGGTCCGGGTCCTATAAAAGGTTTTCTGATATTTGCGTTTTTGTCTCAGTAGTTGAACAATGTTGTCTGGTAGTCTCGTCGTTTGGGGTGTAGTATGGGTGGATGACTTATATAAAGTTCTATTAATTTGAAGATTGAAATGTGCTATTGCTTTGTCTATGTCGGAGGGGGTTTGTAGGGCGTTCGGTGCTTTGATCTTTTTTGAAATGAGGTGCTTGAATTTTTTCCAGTCTGTAGTATATGGAATGATGGTTATGTTTTTGCTATAGGAAAGAAGGTCTATTGAAAATAGGATTGGGAGGTGGTCTTATGAGTTCTGGTTTCGGGTGTGGTGTACTGATGTTTATAGTGCAGGAGTGAATGGCGAAGTCAAGAATGTCATGAGGGAGTTGTATTAGGTAAGTTGGTTCGTCAGGGGCAGAAAGTGTTAGTTGTGTCTTCGTAGCCAGATAGTCACTAAGTACTTTTCCGTTAATGTTTGTATGTCGACACCCCCATGTCCTTGATTTCGCGTTTAAGTCACCAGTAAGTAAGCATTTGTCGTTTGTCAGTAAGTCAATGTCTTGGTGTAGTAGTGGTTTAGATGGGGGCTTATACACTGAGGCTATTGTGATGGGGCCGTTAGGAGTTGCCAATTGGATTCTGGTATTTTCTATGTGGGTTGTGGGGGCCGGGGGGAGGGGAGTATGTGGGATGTCTTTTCTTATTAGGATGGCTGTACCACCTCCAGGTGTAGTTCGGTCCGTTCTGTACATTAAGAAGTCTTTTACTTTAAGTTGTTGTCCTGTTTTAAGGTGTCTCTTGTATGGCGAATATTCCGACGGAGTAGTCGTCAATGTATTGTTTTATGTCATTCACCTTCCGGGCAAGTCCGCCGTTTCCGTTCCAGGAGGTGAAGTTTGTGATTTTGTGATTAGTCATGTTTAGAAGAGGTCTATTATCGTGGTGGCTATTGAGATTAATTTTGTGATGCTGTCGTCCTGTCCTTTCGCAATGCTGACAATGGTTTTAATGGATGTAATGAGTGAAGTGATATTTAGGGATTTGATGAGGGTGATCAGTTCTTTTAGGTCAGAAGTTGAACTTGAAGTCGAGTTGGGGTTAAATAAGTTGGCGTAGGTTCGTCCTTGGTTGTTGTCCGTTCCAGTTGGGGTTGGTGCTGCATTTCTTAGTTGGGGTAAGTCTTTAATGTTGGGGGGGGGAATTAGTTTGTCCTTGTAATGTGTGTGTCTGTCTTTGTTGGATAGTCTTTAGTTTGTCCTCTTTAGTTTTAGTAGAACGGGGCATTGTGGAGAGTATGCAGGGTGGTCTGATTGGCAGTTTGAGCATTTGTAAAAGTTATTGGGGCATGATGAAGTGTGGTGATGGTCACTGCACTTCCCGCATATTGTCTGTCTGTGGCAGTAATGTTTGGTGTGATATAACAGTTGACAGTTGTCGCAGCGTGGTACATGTGTCGTTTGGAGGTAGTCATTGATTGTCACTCTGTGATGTAGCAGGTATCGTAGGTTTGTCTTAATTTCAGGGGCGTCTGATCTGTTTGTCTCAAGTACATAAAGTCAGAGTCCTGTTAGTGTCCCGTCTGGGTTTCGTTTTTTCATCTCAGACAAGTGGTGAAATTTCAGTCCTTGGTGCAGTAGTTCGTTTTTCATGTCATCAATGTTCATAGTTTTGTGATAGTCCTTTTATTACCAGTTTCTCTCTTTTTTCCTCCGTCATTCTATGGTGGTGATAGTATAAATTGGCCCTAAAGTACTTTTGTCTCTTGTCTGGTGTCAGTTCAATGTCCTCTAGTGTCTGTAATAGTTATTTGTATGTCTCGGGGGTCCTGGGCTGAATAATCAGTTCTTTCTTGCTGCTCTTGGCATAGAAGCCGCCAGGGGTAATTTGGAGCAAGTCTTGTAGTGGTCGCTGTGGATGTATTAGTCCTTCATTGTCCACATGCATGGATCCAATTTTAGGTCGATTGGTTTTTGTCAGGGGGGTTGTCCTTGTCCTGTTTGGGTTTGGTCAGGTTCTTGAGATGTTCTATGTCCATGGAGTTGTCTTCAATCGATAGGTTCTCAAATCTATTTGCAGTGGGAGGGGTGGAGGGGGTTTGTTCTCAATAGGTCGTGCAAATACTTTAGGGTAAATGAATTTCTGGTTTTCCACAGACTGTAGTTGGCTAAATGCAGGGTTGATGTGGTGTGTGCCACTGATATCATTTGTCCCATGCGGGAGAGACTTACTTAGTAAATGGGTCTGCCCGTCCTGGGTGGGCGTTCCTGTAGTTTCCTCCGGGTTGTTGTTTGGTGCTCCGGTAGGGCGCTTTGAGGCAGAGGATGAAGGAGGCGGGGCCTCCTCTGCTGGTCATTTCTTCTTTCCTCCTTCCGTGTAGAAATGCCACGGGTCGAACTCTTCATCCGGTGGCAGACTCGTCCCACTGGCGTCGTCCATGGCGGCGGCGTCCCGCCGTCCGGCAGTTGTCGTGTCGCTTGTGTTTCTGATGTGCCTGCAGTAGGGTCGGGAAAGAATACTCCCTCTCCTCTATCACCATCTGCCGGTCGGCAGCCTTGTTGGTATCTGCTCTGAGTGGGCTCCCCGCTTCTGGGTTTTGGGTTGGGCCGCCGGCTCCCCGACGTCGCCTGCGGGAGAATGTATCCGCTCTGAGTGGGCTCCCCGCTTCTGAGTTGTGGGCTGAGCCGCCGGTTTCCATACGTCGCCTGCGGGCCGAGTGTTGCTTGTGGTGCAGCCTCGCCTGGCGCACCGCGGCGAACTTCAGCCCGCACTCCTCCACGTCGCATGTAACGGGAGTGAGGTATGCTGGGAGGGGGGGGAGCGGCTCGCTGCGCCTCCGGGCAAATAGCTTTGTGCCCCGCCCACACCACGCCCTCCTGCAGGTGCGACCTGCAGCCTCGGCAGAAGAGCATGTGGCTGTGAATATTGTGCACAACAGCCATGTGCTTAATAACCGCTCTCTGCCGGTTCTGCAGTTTAATGGCACTCGATATCATTGTGTCGCACTCCGCACAGAGGGCGGATGTGGGGAGGGGCATGGGGATTGTGGCAAGACCGGAGTCGTGCTGCACCGTTGGTAGGGCGGGCGCCCCGTCTTGGACCGGTTGCTCCTTAGCAGTGCGGGGGTTGAGGGCAGGGCCGGTGACCACTGCCGCGTCATCTGCCAGGAAGCGGCAGGAGCTTGCGTGCGTGGGGGAGGCAGCGAAATCTCCGCACCCGAGGCACAGAAATTTGAATATCCGGCGGTTATGTGCTTCCCGCAGGTGGCTCCGGAGCGCGTTTACTCTGTCTATATTGCGTTCGGCATTGGATATAGGTGCCGCGTACTCGGGGCAGACGGGGCATCGGGCTGATTGAGGGGTGGGGAGGCGGATGATAATTTCCCTGCCTTTTATTAGCGGCTGGACGGCCTGCACGATTGCTGGCGTGATCGCCTCGCTAGCTGTGGAAATCGTGTTGGCCTCTGCTTCGTCCTCCGTTGCTGTTGACGGCGGGCGGGGAGCAGGGTGGGCCTGAGCGGCGGCCGCGAGCGTGGCGGGGGCGGGGGCGTGGGATGTGGAGGAGAGGGGTGGGGGGACAGAGCGCCCGCTATGGTGGGGCGCGGGAGTTGGGAGTCTGGTGCGGGGGGCGGGGGTGGGGCGACGGGGAGGGGGCGGGGGGTTTGAAGGGGGTCAGAAGTGTTCGAAGCGCGCGATCCCTGCCGGAGACCAAGTCCGGCGCGCCCCGCTCGGAAGAGCGGAAACTTGGAAAAAAGTGCCTCCGCCACCCGAGTTCCCCGGGCCTATCTCGGCCCGGGGAACAACATATCAAAAGATGGCGAGACCTTTTTCGGAGGTCGGACTTACCAAATTTCCGCAGTTTGCTGGACTGAAAAATTTCGCCCGGCGGTGCCGTGCGGGTTGCGTCGGCAGGCCTCCGCGAAAGAGTTGAGCGCGCTTCACGGGACCTGAAAACGGGCTCCCGGACGACGAGGCCTCGGTCGCCGAGAAATCTAGGCAACCCGCCGAAAAACAACCTGGGGCCGAGGTTTCTCCCATTATAATCACTTTATTTGTGTGCATTATTCTTTACAGTTTTAATTGGGCAGTTTTACACTACATATTGATTGTTCCAGGTTATTTAGGCCTGTCTTGTTGCAGTTTGTTAGTCTGAGGTTGTTTCCTCTCTTGTTGGTTACTTTACACTAACTCACCATTCACCTTCATACTATTAATTTCACTATTCACTATCACTGTTACATTTAATGACAAAATAAGTGCCTGTTACTCACTTTATCAGAGCCGGCATGTCAAATACATCAAAATCGCAAAATCTGCGAATACAAACTTACTCACGGTCGCCACCTGAACTAATCAGGAACAAATAACTTACTTCACAAATATGCCGGCTGACCATGTATTTTTAAACCTAAGGTTCAGCAGAGCTAACACAGAAAACCTCCTAGGGCGTTGACTTCGAAATGAAGTGCGTATATTCCAATAGGGAGTACGCTTACAGATTCAAGCTTATTGAATAAACTTCACATTGGCGGGAAAGAAAGGTTAATGAACACTAAGAGGAAACAATCAAAGTACATTAACCAATTTATTACGATCAACAATAAGTCATACACATTATTCCTCGAGTAGGAAAAAACACGTTTCTACAATCGAGGAATCACACTGAATTACCAACATAGAATTATAGCACAAAATGTAGTGAACGGAGCGAGGCCAGTTCACGAGATACCTACAAAAGTTTAATTACACAGAATTACAAATAGCGTCGAAACAAACATCCACTTTAGGAATCTCGACACCTCAATTACATTGGCAAAATTGACAAAGGCCTTCACACAGGAACCTTTCAATAAAAAAAGATAAACAAATTGAGTTAGATGCTGTAAGAATCTGAAACTATACCTTCAGAACACAAAGAAGGCATCAAACAGAATTACAGAATTTAAAGGCTCGATTGAGCTGGGAACAACAATGAAAATACCAACTATAATAAATGCCCGATACCAACAATTCATAAAATGAAACATACATGGTAACCTTCAAGGTGTCTCACTTAATACCTCGATGAAATTGGATTGGATTTTCTAGTGCGCTTACACTTAATACCTCACACATCTGTGTGTTGTGCTGATTTTTACTACCAAAAAGCTGCTTTACAAACCGCCGACCACTGCCGACAGCAGCTTGTTGCCCGAGCTGCGAACAATAGGCGAGCTCACGGGGCCAAGGCCGGAGCGTACAAAATGTGCCACGGTCGAACCGCACGGGCACTAGCTCCGCCGTAGAACAAGTGCTTCAGAGGTCCCAGGCGTCCTGCGTCTTACTCAAGACTTGAAGCTATTAGTGAAGCTGCAACATATAAACACACAATTTAGAAATGTGCACTCACTATTACCAACATGAGATTGCGCCGGAATAGGCCATGACACGCAATCACACGCAATACCGCCGCCCACTGGCACGACACGGCATGCGTATATTTTATCTGTCTGCCGCAATTTGGCAAGTACAGAGACACAAACATTCAAAAACTGAGTCGCCGCCAACAAACAAGAAGTGGCTCGACGCGAAACAGTTATTACCAAAACAAAGGATAAAAATCAGCACATGCGCAACATCATAACAAAGACTTACAAAATATTCATACCTAAATACATTATGTACCAATCCAATTCCATCACTAGTACGGCATAAATGCCGTTTCAAAAATTCATTACATTAGCTTACAACCTAATGACACCCGTTACCATGTTACCTGCCGGCCGAAGCCGATAAAAACGACGCGCGGTCGGGCTGACGCGCCCAAGCAAAATGGACCTGTTAGAGCTTAGTGCTTCAGAGTTAGCGCTCGCAGGCGCTTAAATAGCTTCTCCCTGAGGGGAGAGGGAACTACACGCATCGAGATGTGACGAGTCACAAATCGATATTAGTACAAAGAATAAAGAATATAGAAGTTCCTGGAATAGGCAACTTGTGAGGCACTCATGATGCGCACTAGGCCTATCTAGCGGGCGGCAGGCGAACTACATGCCTGCATACAATTAAATTTTTATTTTGCTAATAACATTTTATTTTTAGCGCTATGAGGCCAAACAAGGTGTCTATAATATCCCAAATTTTGTGTAAATTGCATATTTTGTTAGCCTGAAGGGCTGGCACAACTGCATTTTCCACAATAAACAAAAACCTGTTTTATATCATGACAATTTTGTATCATAATTTTTCAATTCTGCTTTGGACCTAAATAACCTGTCTTAGATGTCAACAGTATTAAAGAATACATCACCCTGAATTTGTCTATGGCCATAGACTACAAAAATGTACACCTTTATAGGGATTTTTTCCCATTTTATCATGTAAATATGATATGTACCAGTAAACTAATTAACTTAAATTACAAAACTAACTAAGATACACATAGGATAT
Organism: Teleogryllus occipitalis; assembly: GCA_011170035.1. NCBI lineage: Eukaryota > Metazoa > Arthropoda > Insecta > Orthoptera > Gryllidae > Teleogryllus > Teleogryllus occipitalis. The sequence goes on along the minus strand of BLKR01004895.1, from coordinate 9,005 downwards.
TCTTCTAGGATGCGAAGATGCCTTCTCGGGTGTTGATGAGAGGGTGCACTTTGTAAAAGTTAGTTTTGAAATTTAACAATCACATCTTTACATCACTTACCCTTTCTACACTTCTCCACACATTTGTCAGTTTCGGGTGCGGAGCACCGTCGTGGCCCGGCTCCTGGTCCGCCAGGTCCGTGGTGGGGGTGGCTGAGCTCCTCGCTGACCAGGCGTGTGGAGGGATGCTTCCACCAGGGGCAGCGCGGTGGGGCACGGCGGAGAGGGCGGTCCCGGTCGAGCCGCACAGCATTGTTTAGTTGCAAGCTCGGCGGTACTCGACCGGGATCAGGTCGGTCTGGGCGGTGTGGAAGTAGTAGCACGCCGCGCTGCCATTGATTGCCTCGGCGATCACTTTTTGGCGGAGGGCCTTGAGATCAGCCTGTGAATTTGTGATTTTACGCAGCGCGGCAGTGCTCTCCTCCAACCACTCGCCCAGCGCTCCCACCACGACGGGCAGGAACTCGACCTCCCGGAAGTTTCGGCGCATGAGCACCGGGCGGATCTCCGCATACTTGGCGGCCTTGGCAGCGTACTTCGTTTCTAGTGCGTCAGTGTACGCTGCCGTGACCGCCACCTCGATGCAGATGGCCCGGTGCCCCTTGCCGATCACCAGATCCGGGCGCCCCCTCCCTCCGAGTGCCTGGTCCTCGAATAACACCGCCCACCCACTCGCCACGGCCGCGTTCTTTATGTGTGCAGCGACGCGGTCGTGGCGGAGCTTCATGGCGGGGAGGTTCGGGCGGCACTCGGAGATCACGTGCCCGATGGTCTCCGACGCCGGCGTGGTGTCGTCGAAAAGTTGTTTGCACCCCCGCCGGCAGGTGCGGCTTCCACGCTCATTCTGCCCTTGGTGATTCAGCCGGGTCGAGACGTTGAGGCGCACCGCGTGCACAAACTTGTACACGGGCGGCCTCATGTTCTCGCCCGACCGAAGGTAGAATGCGGACTCCCGGCCCACCCCTTCCAGCGCCGTGGCAAACACCCCCTGCAGCTGCTGGTCCCTCCACCTCCTGGCGTGGGCGGCGTGGATGAGATGTCTTATCCGCTTTACCAGGAGGTGTCGGGACTTGGTCGTGATGCAGCTCAGGGGGTCATCTGGGTCGGCTGGCGCGGCCAAGAAGGTGGCGACGGGGTCGCCCTCGGTAGGGGGCGGGGGGTGGGCCGGGGGCGGGGGTGTGGCGCCGAGCTGCGAGAAGCGGGGCGCCGGCGTCGGAGTCGGCGGCCGCGGGCGGGCCTCGGTGGCGGGCGGCTCCTGCGCCTCGCCCGGCTCCGCGGGCGCCACCGCGTCGTCGTCGGCGGGCGCCGGGGCGGCGTCGTCGGCGTCGATCGTGCGGCGGCGGGCGGCGCCAGCGCTCCCGGCGCCGGCGTCAGCGGCGACGGTCCGGGCGGCGTCCTCGGCGGCGGGCCGCGCCTCGGCGTCGCTCGTCCCCGGCGGCGCCGTCTCTCCCGCGTCGGCGCTCGGCTCCGGGGCGGTGCCGCCGGCTCCATAAGGCGGGGGCTCCGGCTGCAGAGCAGGTCCCGGAGAGACCGGCGGGGGCAGTTGGAGCGGGGGCGGGGTGTCCATGACGTGTTCCCCGGCTTGGGGGTCCGGCCATGGATCCCAGTGCATGGCGAGCCAGTCCACTTGCTCTGCGCCGTCGACGTCTGGCCCGCCACTCTCCCCCGCGCCTGCCTCCGCGCCCACGTCCAGCGTGCCCACACGCCGCCCCACCGCGGCGGGACTCGGCTGGCACGTGGGCGTGATCTCCTCGGGGAGCTCGATGCAGGGGAGCCCTTCTTCGGCGGCGTGGGAGGGAGGGCGCCACGAGAGCCCGAGTCGGCGGGAGGCTTGCCGGGTCCTGGAGAAGCAGGACTCGCCTATGCCGGAGCGGGGGTGCGCGGCGCCGTTAAGATAGGCATATATGTCCGCGTCGGCCTCGCCCACTCGCTGGCAGTAGGCGGCCTGCTCTCGCAGGTCGGCCATTGCCGCCTCCCGCACCGTCCGGTCGGGACTGGTCAGGAGCTTGTAGGTGCTGTCGACCTGCCAGATATCCGCCTCCGTGGCGGTCTCCAGCAGGCCGACGCCCCCGTCCTCCCGTCCCGCGTACAGGAATGCGTTAGACGCTCCGTGAGGGAGGCCCAAGAACTCCCGCGCGCGGGTCCGGACGGTCTTGTCGAGCTCCCGCAGCATGCCCTTCGTATACCGCCCCAGCCTAAGTGGGAACACCGTGGCCGGCTGGACGTATTGAACCAGGGCGTCCAGCTTCTGGTGGTCACGGAGCCCCGACGCAGCGATTTTATCTAGGAGGCGTTGCTGCTCCTTCAGCCCCTCCCACGACTCGACTAGGTTGAAGCCGACGGGCTTGCCGAGGTAGGAGGTGGCTTCCTGAGCCGCCATGGCGGGGATGGGGGTGGTGAGGATGTGGAAAGTGTGGGCAGAGACGGAGCGGTTCTGGATGGCAAGGGAGCGGCACTTCTGAGGCTTCAGAAGGAGGCCGAGGCGGGAGAGGTGATAGGCCGCGAGGTCGAGGCGGACCTGGAGGGTAGCGGGGTCACGGGCCATGATCGCTACGTCGTCTGCATAGGCTAGGGCGGGAGGGGGGGCGGCGTCCCCGGCGGTGCCCAGGGTCCGCAAGACCGGGTCTATAACCAAGTTAAACAGTAACCCGGACAGCGGGCATCCCTGCTTGACGCCGCGGCGCATCGGGATCTCCTCCGTGAGCCCGGCCTCACACATGTACCGGGTCGTGCTGCCCGAGTACAGCTGCTTGGCCAGGCCCACGAAGTACTCGCCGACGCCCGCGGCAGAAAGGGCGGTCGCAATAGCTCCATGCGGCGTTCGCCACGTCTAGGAGAGCAAGACTCAAATTCTTTCTTCCCAGACGGGCGCGCCGCAACTCACGCCCCAGCATAAAGTTTTGTTCCAGGACGCCGTCGAAGGGGCGGAAGCCCTTCTGCGCGGGAGCGAAGGCATGGTGGTCCTCCGCCCACTTCGACAGCCTGGCGGCCCACAGCCCCGTAAACAGCTTGTACAGGGAGCTGGTTAGGGCAATTGGCCGCCAGTTGCTAGGGTCGCCGGGGTCGCCTTTTTTGAAGATCAGGATTGACCGGGAGGTGCGCCATTCCGTCGGAATCTTACCGGCCTTCCTTATCAGGTTCAGGAGGAGGGTAAGGAGTTTAGCTTCCGGGTCCAGCTGCTTGAGGTGACCGTATGTGATACGGTCGGCGCCCGGCGCGGTGTTAGCGCTTAGCGCTAGGCGCCGGGCGACCTCTTCCTGTGAGAACTCCGCGGAGTTCAGCTCAGCCCTTCCCACAGCAGCAGGGAAGGCGTCGCCAAACCCCGCGGCTTCACTCTCCGACCCGTGGGGAGACAGGAAGTGTTGGGTGAGGGTTGGAGCGGGGATGGGGCAGCGGGAGAATTGATTCTCGTTTACGAGCCGCATGGCTTTGCGGCTCTGTAGCCTGTATGTGGCTGCGATGTTTGGTTGGGGGCGGGGGGGGGGGTTGGGGGAGGGGGGTCAGGATTGAACCTGATTCGGAGGCCTTTGCGCACCTCCTCGGTGAATCCCGCGTAAATTGAGTAATGTCGTCCTGCGTCGTCTCGGCCCGGCCCCGGAGAAGGTCCCAGGCGCGGTCGACGACGGCCCGGAGCTCGTCCGTGACCCTCGGCGCAGGGCGTGGGCCGCGGTTGCGGCGCGCCGGGCGCCGGCGGGCGGGCTGGGCCGGGGCGCCAGGTCGCTCTTCCGGGTTGGCGTCGGCGTCCGTGCTGCGCTGCTGTTCGGCGGGCGCCGCGTGGCCTCGCCCCCGTCGCTGGCTTGGGCGGGGGTGCGGCGGCGGCGGTGGCGGGGCCGGGTCGGCGGCTGGGGCTGGGGCGGCCGGGTGCGCCGCTGCGGCGGCGGCATCGTCGTCTCGGCGGCGGGTGGACGCCGGCGGGCGGGTGTGCCCCCGCTGCGGGCCCGGTGGAGGGCGTGGGGTGGGCGTGGGGTGGGGGGTAGGGGGAACCCGCCTGTGAGCGCGTGGGTGCGCGGGGGCGGGGTTGGGGGGAGTGGGTGTGCGGCGGAGTTGCGGTGGGACGGGGATGTTGAGGGAGAGTAGGGGCGGGGGTGCGGGGAGGGGGGCGTTAGGGGGGGCGCGGCTAGCATGGGCGTCTGGGTGGGCCGAGCGGGGGCGGGGCGGCGCTTCTGCGCCGCTCTGGGCGGGTTGGGCGGCGGGCCTGGGTAGCCCGTCAGTAACCGCCTGTGAGGAGATGTTGGGCGGGGATCGGCGTCCCCGTCCGCGTCTCCGGTGGCGGCTCCCTCTGGATGCTGGTAGAAGTGCGGGGGTGGAGGCAGGCAGTCGGGGTGGGCCGACGCGGCGGGGCGGGGGCCGCTGGTGCAGGCGGCGTGGGGGATCGGTGATTTGGCGGGGCTCCGGCTTCCTAGGTCGCCGGACGGCGGCCGACGTGGCGGGGCATCAGCCACGGGGGCGAAGGTTCGCGACGTCGTCGGTCTGGGAGCGGCGGGGACGGGAGCGAACGCGCTCGGGTTAGTGGAGCGGCTGGGTGTGGCGGGGGTGTGCTGATCATTTATGGAGTCATTAAACATGATTAAATCCTCCACTACTTGTACCCGCTCGCGGCTAGAGAAGAAGGTATCTGCCCTGAGTGGGCTCCCCGCTTCGGAGTTTTGGGTTGAGCCGCCGGCTCCCAAACGTCGCCTGCGGGCTGAATGTATCTGCCCTGAGTGGGCTCCCCGCTTCGGAGTTTTGGGTTGAGCCGCCGGCTCCCAAACGTCGCCTGCGGGCTGAATGTTGCTTGTGGTGCAGCCTCGCCTGGCGCACCGCGGCGAACTTTAGCCCGCACTCCTCCACGTCGCATGTGACGGGAGTGAGGTAGGCTGGGAGAGGGGGGGGGAGCGGCTCGCTGCGCCTCCGGGCACATAGCCTTGTGCCCCGCCCACAGCACGCCCTCCTGCAGGTGCGACCTGCAGCCCCGGCAGAAGAGTATGTGGCTATGGATGTTGTGCACAACTGCCATGTGCTTAATAACCGCTCTCTGCCGGTTCTGCAATTTAATGGCACTTGAGATCATGGCGTCGCACTCCGCACAGAGGACGGATGCGGGGAGGGGCATGGGGATTGTGGCAAGACCGGAGTCGTGTTGCACCGTTGGTAGGGCGGGCGCCCCGTCTTGGACCGGTTGCTCCTTAGCAGTGCGGGGGTTGAGGGCAGGGCCGGTGACCACTGCCGCGTCATCTACCAGGAAGCGGCAGGAGCTTGCGTGCGTGGGGGAGGCAACGAAATCTCCGCACCCGAGGCACAGAAATTTAAACATCTGGCGGTTATGTGCCTCCCGCAGGTGGCTCCGGAGCGCGTTCACTCTATCAATGTTGCGTTCGGCATTAGATATAGGTGCCGCGTACTCGGGGCAGACGGGGCATCGGGCCGTTTGAGGGGTGGGGAGGCGGGCCACTCTCCCCCGCGCCCGCCTCCGCGCCCACGTCCAGCGTGCCCACACGCCGCCCCACCGCGGCGGGACTCGGCTGGCACGTGGGCGTGATCTCCTCGGGGAGCTCGATGCAGGGGAGCCCCTCTTCGGCGGCGTGGGAGGGAGGGCGCCACGAGAGCCCGAGTCTGCGGGAGGCTTGCCGGGTCCTGGAGAAGCAGGACCCGCCCGTGTTGGAGCGGGGGAGCGCGGCGCCGTTGAGGTAGGCATATATGTCCGCGTCTGCCTCCCCCACCCGCTGGCAGTAAGCGGCCACCTCTCGCAGGTCGGCCATTGCTGCCTCCCGCACCGTCCGGTCGGGACTGGTCAGGAGCTTATAGGTGCTGTCGACCTGCCAAATGTCCGCCTCCGTGGTGGTCTCTAGCAGGCCGACGCCCCCGTCCTCCCGTCCCGCGTATAGGAAGGCGTTGGACGCTCCGTGAGGGAGGCCCAAGAACTCCCGCGCGCGGGTCCGGACGGTTTTGTCGAGCTCTCGCAGCATGCCCTTCGTGTACCGCCCCAGCCTAAGTGGGAACACCGTGGCCGGCTGGACGTATTGGACCAGGGCGTCCAGCTTTTGGTGGTCACGGAGTCCCGACGCAGCGATTCTATCAAGGAGGCGTTGCTGCTCCTTCAGCCCCTCCCACGACTCGACAAGGTTGAAGCCGACGGGCTTGCCGAGGTAGGAGGTGGCTTCATGAGCCGCCATGGCGGGGATGGGGGTGGTGAGGATGTGGAAGGTGTGGGCAGAGACGGAGCGGTTCTGGATGGCAAGGGAGCGGCACTTCTGAGGCTTCAGAAGGAGGCCGAGGCGGGAGAGGTGGTATGCCGCGAGGTCGAGGCGGACCTGGAGGGTAGCGGGGTCACGGGCCATAATCGCTACGTCATCTGCATAGGCTAGGGCGGGAGGGGGGGCGGCTTCCCCGGCGGCGTCCAGGGCCCGCAAGACCGGGTCTATAACGAAATTAAATAGTAGCCCGGACAGCGGGCATCCCTGCTTGACGCCGCGGCGCATCGGGATCTCCTCCGTTAGCCCGGCCTCACACATGTATCGGGTCGTGCTGCCCGAGTACAGCTGCTTGGCCAAGCCAACGAAGTACTCGCCGACGCCCGCGGCAGAGAGGGCGGTTGCAATAGCTCCATGCGGGACGGAGCCGAATGCGTTCGCCACGTCTAGGAGAGCAAGGTTTAGGTTTCCTCTTCCCAGACGGGCGCGCCGCAACTCACGCCCCAGCATGAAGTTTTGCTCCAGGACGCCGTCGAAGGGGCGGAAGCCTTTCTGCGCGGGAGCGAAGGCATGGTGGTCCTCCGCCCATTTCGACAGCCTGGCGGCCCACAGCCCCGTAAACAATTTGTATACGGAGCTGGATAGGGCAATCGGCCGCCAGTTGCTAGGGTCGCCGGGGTCGCCTTTCTTGTGTATTAGGATTGACCGGGAGGCGCGCCATTCCGTCGGAATCTTCCCGGCCTTCCTTATCAGGTTCAGGAGGGGGGTGAGGAGTTTCGCGTCCGGGTCTAGCTGTTTTAGGTGGCCGTATGAGATACGGTCGGCGCCTGGCGCGGTGTTCGCGCTTAGCGCCAGGCGCCGGGCGACCTCTTCTTGCGTGAACTCCGCGGAGTTCAGCTCGGCCCTTCCCACAGTGGCAGGGAAGGCGTCGCCAAACTCAGCGGCTTCGCTCTCCGACCCGTGGGTGGACAGGAAATGTTGGGTGAGGGTGGGGGCGGGGATGGGGCAGCGGGAGAATTGGTTTTCATTCACGAGCCGCATGGCTTTGCGGCTCTGTAGCCTGTATGTGGCTGCGATGTTTGGTTGGGGGCGGGAGGGGTTGGGGTTGGGAGGGGGGGGGTCAGGATTGAACCTGATTCGGAGGCCTCTGCGCACCTCCTCGGTGAATCCCGTGTAGATAGTGTCTATGTGTTCTTGCGTCGTCTCAGCTCGGCCCCGGAGAAGGTCCCAGGCGCGGTCGACGACGGCCCGGAGCTCGTCCGTGACCCTCGGCGCAGGGCGTGGGCCGCGGTTGCGGCGTGCCGGGCGCCGGCGGGCGGGCTGGGCCGGGGCGCCAGGCCGCTCCCCCGGGTTGGCGTCGGCGTCCGTGCCGCGCCGCTGTTCGGCGGGCGCTGCGTGGCCTCGCTCCCGTCGCTGGCTTGGGCGGGGGGGTGGCGGCGGCGGTGGAGGGGCCGGGTCGGCGGCTGGGGCTGGGGCGGCCGGGTGCTCCGCTGTGGCGGCGGCATCGTCCTCTTGGTGGCGGGTGGACGCCGGCGGGCGGGTGTGCCCCCGCTGTGGGCCCGGTGGAGGGCGTGGGGTGGTCGCGGGGCGGGGGGTAGGGGGGGGATCCCGCCTGTGAGCGCGTGGGTGCGCGGGGGCGGGGTTGGGGGGGGAGGTCGTGCGGCGGAGTTGCGGAGGGACGGGGATGTTGAGGGAGAGTAGGGGTGGGGAGGGGGGCGTTGGCGGGGGCGCGGCTGGCGTGGGCGTCTGGATGGGCCGAGCGGGGGCGGGGCGGCGCAACCGTGTCACTCCGGGCGGGCTGGGCGGCGGGCCTAGGTAGCCCACTGGTGATTGCCTGCGAAGAGATGTTGGGCGGGGATCGGCGTCCTCGTCCGCGTCTCCGGTGGCGGTTCCCTCCGGAAGCTGGTAGGCGTGCGGGGGTGGAGGCGGGCAGCATCGGGTCGTCCTGGCCGGTCGGGGTGGGCCGACGCGGCGGGGCGAGGGTCGCTGGTGCGGGCGGCGTGGGGGATTGGCGGTTTGGCGGTGCGTGGGTGGGTGCAGCGGGGCTCCGGCTTCCTCGAGCGTCGGACGGCGGTCGGCCGGGGACGGGAGCGAATGCACTCGGGTTGGCGGGGCAGTTGGGTGTGGCGGAGGTGTTCATATTGTCTATGGAGCTATTGAACATTAACAGTAGGTCCTCCACCACTTGCACCCGCTCGCGGCACGAGAAAAACGTGTCCGCCCTAAGCGGGCTCCCCGCTTCTGGATTGCGGGTTTGGCCGCCGGCTCCCCGACGTCGCGTGCGGGAGAATGCGTCCACTCTGCGTGGGCTCCCCGCTTCCGGGTTGTCGGCCGAGTCACAGGTTCCCATGCGTCGCCTGCGGGCCGAGTGCTGTTTGTGGTGCAGCCTCGCCTGGCGCACCGCGGCGAACTTCAGCCCGCACCTCTCCACGTCACACGTGACCGGCGTGAGGTACGCAGGGAGGGGGGGGGGAGCGGCCCGTTGCGCCTCCGGGCATGTGGCCTTGTGCTCCGCCCACATCACGCCCTCCTGCAGATGCGACCTGCAGCCCCGGCAGAAGAGCATATGGCTGTGAATGTTGTGTGTGACCGCCATATGCTTAATCACTGCTCTCTGCCGGTTCTGCAGTTTTATGGCGCTTGACACCATGGTGTCGCACTCCGCACAGAGGGCGGATGCGGGGAGGGGCATGGGGATTGTGGCGATGCCGGAGTCATGCTGCACCGTAGGCAGGGCGGGTGCCCCGTCTTGCACTGGCTGCTCTTTTGCAGTGCGGGGGTTGAGGGCAGGGCCGG
>BLKR01004894.1:0-95097 GCA_011170035.1 Teleogryllus occipitalis | reverse complement strand
AACGAGATTTTAGTCTAAGTTCCCTTGTCGACCCACTGTGAACCCCGAGGTGGCGTGGGCTAGGGGGTGGTGGAGTGGCAATGGAGGTCACGGAAGGGGAGGGGTGGGCAGAGGGCAAGGCACCGCCCGAGTGCTCTCGCAATTTGCATGTGGCTTACGTTTCCATTAATATCCGCGGCGCTGGGAGCGCGGACGCGATCTTGCTCCCTTCCGCCCGTCCGCCCTAACGGTTCCAACCTCTCGGGGTCTCTTATTTCTTCCCCATGAGCGAGTTCATGAGCTCTGATTGCAGGGAAATTGATTCTCAGACTTTTTTCCCCTCGTATTAAAGCTCCTGGATTCACCGTGTAAAAACAAATTATGTACGAGTTCTACAATGCCAAATGGCGACGAGTTAAAACACTATTCGATATGTTTTACCCTTTTCTTCTTATTCTGACAAAAAGTGAGCATAAAATAAGTTTATTGAACAAAACTTCTCTGTTTCAAAGAATTAAATTAATTTACATATACACGGCAAACATTTATTTTTATTCGGAATCCTCAGATGATGTCAATACATTCGCAATTTGTAAACTTTAAAAACGAAAGTCAACGCAGTTGAAATTTTTGCAGACACTGCATTTTAATGGAGATCCCAACATAGGCGTTACTCGGCATCTGGTTATCAGGATCTATGCCTCCGCCTCAATAACGGTTATATCACAATCAGATGTTTTCTGTTCACTCCTGCACGGGCTTACGGGTAGCCACTGTGGGAGGGGGCTTTGCAATTGGAGGGGAAAGCCTGCTTCCGTTGTAGAGCGCCAACGGACTGTGTACACTTTCACATCCGCGCTGTAGTTTAGCTGTGTTTAAGTTTAGCGATGTTCACCCCCATTTCTGGCCTCTCGCCCTATTGCCCTGGGCCAATAGCGCGTCATTCAAAGCGCTGAGCCCAGCCTCCCCCATTTGCGTTCTCGGATCACCACGTCGCTTGCACACACACTGCATTCCTCCACCCCGGCTTGCTCCGATTTCTCAGCCCGCCAGCCTCACGGGTCCCACCCGCCTCACCAATCGCCTCCCTCGCTGGTCGCGACCGCCTCGCTCGTCCTATCCGTAAGCCCCGCCTGCACCCCGCCCGCATCGCTACCGCCCTCCCACCTCCCCAACTGTCTCCCTCGGAGACGTTTTCCCGTTTCCCAGAGAGCCTCACCCTCGGTCACCCTGCATCGTACCTCCGGCTAACCGCCCTCCCGCCACTGCCCACCCACATCCACACGACTGTCCGGTAGAGGTGGCTTAGGGCATCAACTGATGTCACTACAGTGTCTCTCACCAGGAGATCCTAAGGTTTCAGTCCTCACAGTGGCAGGATTTGCGACACCAGCCAGATCGCTCTACTGCGATTTTTACACTGCTGCGTTTGACATTTGATCAGCTGTTACGGTGCCGTTCAATCGGGACCTTACACGTCCCTACAGTGATGTCATAACGGGGTGTTCAACCTTCCGATGGAACGACACTGTAACAGCTGATTTACTTCAAACGTAGCTCTGTAAAAACCGCAATAAAGGTCGCGTTCAGTCGCAATCTGGAAGAGAATTCCTGCGGCCGGCTGCTCTGATCGATAGTTTTCCGTGGTTTCCCCAATCAACACCCGGCGAATGCCGGAGCAGTGCCCTAACAAACCAGCTACGGACCGCGCGCGATCTATTCTTCCTTTTCCTTGTCCTATCCTTTCCCCCACTTTCACACACTTACATGCACTACATATGCCGGGAGAGCGGTCAGAAGCTTAGAGCTTGTGCCAGCTGGGGCGGTCCCGCTAGTTGGGGAAAACCCCGCTAGGTGACTATAGGTCGGCGCCAGATCTGGCCATCCAGCGGGGGAAAAAGACCGCTACTTCCAGAGGGAAAACATGTACTACACTTTCGAAAGTAATGGCCTTAGCAGTTGATGCGCCCAGAATCATCCACACGATCGTCCACCAGCCCGCCCTCCTCAGCCATCCTCCCCCCAACGCCCGCCAGCGGCCCTCTACCCTTCTCCCCCTCACCGACCACCGCGCACTTTCCACCACCCCTTGCTCCCGCCCACGCTGTCTCTGCCGCCCCTCGCGGCGGTCGCGTGTGATTACGTGGCTGCGTCGAATGCGCCCTCCATTAGTCTCGTGTTGACCGCGTTGGGCGCCCCGCTGCGCTCGCTCCACCAAATGAATACGTTGGCTCGTGCGGATAACTCTCCCCTTTACGATTTTTTTTTTCAGATCAATTCAGTCCTCGCTTCTCAAAAGGGAGTTAGAATGTCGGGTTTCCAGGCAGCTTTTAGTCCCGTGAATGTAGTGCATGCTATACCCAGGTAGTGGCGCTTCTCCCTCTGTAACGGGAGATCCGGTATCGACCTATAGTATGTCGGCTAGCTGGGTTTGCCATTTCCGGTCGTCTCCCCTCGTGGAACACCGCCTCAGCCTCAGTCGGTACACGCTCTAAGTATCTCCCGACATGTGTGGTGGAGTAGTGCGTGTAAATGTGGTGGGCGTGTGTGTGTGTCAGAGCACTTACTTTAGCCTGGCGAATGCCGGAGCAGTACCCTAACAAACGGGCCACGGACCGCGCGCGATATTTCCTTCCTCTTCCTTGTCCAATCCTCTCCCCTTACACACACACTTACACTAATATGCACTACACAATCACTTATTCCGGAAGACCGGTCGGAAGCTTAGAGCTTGTCCCGGCTGGGGCAGTGTCCCGCTGGTGGGAGAGTCCTGGTAAGGGGGAAACCCCACTAGCCGACAGTAGTTTGGCGCTGGATCTTGCCATCCAGAGGGGGAAGATCACCGCCATCTCCCGAGAAAAAATACATGCATTACACTTACGGGACTAATGACCAAAGCAGTTGACGCGCCCGGAAACACGAAAAAAACAATCAATCAATTACTATAGCCTGGCATTTGGGACCCGTGTATGCCACAAGCATGACATGACCCATTGAGGAATTCCCACCCTGCGAAAATGAACCGATCTCATCAGAATCCGAAGCCACCAACTTGGGTTTCGGAATGCAAAGTACAACCCGTCACGTCAGTGGGATGGCGATTTTAAGTCGCTCTCGACAGCCTTTATTGCTCATAAAGTGGTAACGTATTTGTTTCTGGTTCAATACTTTAAAGGCAGGAAAAAACTGAGATGTATTTTCATTTTGGATCAATAGTCCGACTTAATCGTCTAGCTAACGGCGTCCCCCGTGCCTGGGCCTAGTTACATTCCAATGCTGGGTGGTAAGAGCGGCATGTGGCGAACATGACGTATTCCCTTCACCGTAACTAATAACATCTGCCTGCTTGAGCTTTTCTTCCTCGCACAGCTCAGAAACTAGGGTGATTTTAAAGAAAAGCTATAGTGTATTTTTGTCTCGATAGGGAATCGAATCCGCGACCACACCACAGGAAGCTAGAACACAGTCCATGAGCCATCCTAAAATTCAGTATCAGACGTCCACAGTAAGCAAAAACGACACTCTTCCCCCTTCTGCGCGAAGCCGACTAAAAGATTCGTATTTTGGAATCTCGATTGATTTCCAGGCCAGAGGACTCCGGAGTGTGTGGATTTGAAAGTCCAATGCACTGACGTTGCAAGTTCCCGATCGCGGGAGTTTGTACATACCGCGCGCGCGAGCGTCTAAACGCCCCGCCCCCCGGGGGGATTACGGGCGATTTCCGGTTAACGGCTGTCCGTTTCCGATGCCGCCCAATGCACCAGTTGCGCCAATTTATAGTGCACAACTTCATTAGGCGGCTAGCCCCGCCCACCCGCCCGGCCCCGCGCGCCGCTAATCGCGTTTGCTTTCAATCTCGGCGGCGGCGCGGCACCGCGCGGGCCGCGGGCAGTGGCTCGGAGCGCGGCGCCGGTTGGCGCGCTGGAGTCCAACGGCGCATCTGCCGCCTACGCGCGATTCGATTGATTGATTGATTGATTTTTTCGTGTTTCCGGGCGCGTCAACTGCTTCGGTCATTAGTCCCGTTAGTGTAGTGCATGTTTTCCCCGGGAGATGGTGATTTCCCCCCTCTGGATGGCGAGATCCGGCGCCGACCTGCCGTCGGCTAGTGGGGTTTGCCCCTAACCAGGACTCTCCCACCAGCGCGCCACCGCCCCAGCCGGGACAAGCTCTAAGCTCCCGACCGGTCTCCTGGAATATGTGATAGCGTAGTGCATGTTAGTGTAAGTGTGTGTGTAAGGGGAAAGGAAGAGGAAGGACAGATCGCGCGCGGTCCGTTGCCCGTTTGGTAGGGTAGTGCTTCGGCATTCGCCTGGTGTTGATCGGAGAAACCACGGAAAACTACCGATCAGAGCAGCCGGCCTCGCGCGATTCGAAGTGGTATGTATGGGTGAGTGAATGTGTTTGTATATATAGATTAAGAACGAAAGCGAGGGTGAATGATATAAAAATAGAAGAAAAAATAGAACAATTCCAAGATCTTTCCATCTACTATTAAAAACCTATTGAAAATAACTAATTGAGCCCAAAGTTGTCTGTTTAGTTATAAGTTAATTATAAGCTAGTTTTTAATCAGTATTTTAAGATACCCGCCCCCCGTAATCTGCAGAAGCCGAAAAGGCTGCAGCAAATTGTTGTATTCCCTAATTTTTTAATACATTCCCGCCTCTCCAGGGTAACTGGAGAGGGGAAAATTGAAAAAGCCGCCGACGTACATAGCGGCCTTCCTTTTACGCCCCCGTTCTTCCATTTCGCTTTCTCACATACTACACACTTAGTAAATATCTGTTTGGTAAGTTTATAAATTACTTAGAAATTCGCAAATGTGAGGAATATTTGCTGCTAGCCCTTTCCCTTCTCTACGTTCTATGTTGGTGCGACTGAATTGTCGGGCTGGAATGTGTTGTTGTTAAATGTGGTTGCTCGCACAATTGTTGGGCGAATCGCAAAAACGGACATGACGTATTTTCTTCACCGTACCTAGCAAGATTCGCCTGCTTGAGTTACAGAAACTGGGACGATTTTAAAGAAAAGGAAATCGGGAATCGAACCCGGGGACCACAACACGAGAAGCTAGTTCGCGGCCCATGAGCCATCCCAGAGATCATTAAGTCTTAAATCCCTCAATAAAGAAACGCAACATTCACCATTTTACGACCGTCCATGGTTATGCTGATATTCAGAGTCCATTTTTTTTTAGTGTGTTTAAAATATTAAGGACATATTTCGATTATTCTTGGAGAACCTCTCTTGATTTTGGAACGTGTCCAGTGATACTGCAAGTTCCTAGTCGGCACATGGTTATTCTATGAGTGTGGAGTCAAGGCGCGGAGTGGAAGTCGGGTCCGCAAGGAGGAGTTGTGTGGTCGCCAGGGTAGATTTCACTTAAAATTAATTTTCGCCTCGTTACGGCCCCGTTCCGGCGAAACAAATTGGCCGCTGCTTTAAACGACTTTATGGCCGACTTCCGCACCGCCGCCGCTTTAAGATGGCGCCCCGCGCCGCTTGGGTGGGTGGGGGTGGGGGACGGTCCGCGTGGAGGCGTGCGTCACAGGTGCCTCTGGCGAAGGGCTTGCCCAAGTTCTAATCCACGTGAATTTTAGGAAGAGAGAGAGAGAGAGAGAGAGAGAGAGAGAGAGAGAGTGGGGGGAAGAAACAGAAGTGGGTAATAGGGAGAGACTGAGGAAAAGAGGGAGAGACAGAGGAAGAGAGAGAGAGAGAGAGAGAGAGAGAGAAGCAGGGGAAGAGAGAAAGAGGAGAGAAATAGGGGAAGACAGAGGAAGAGAGAGGGAAAAACAGTGGAAGAGAGAGCGGAAGAGAGACGGAGAGAGAAAGTGATGGGGAGAAAGAGGGAGAGTGCGAAAGAAGGAGAAGAGAGAGGGGAGAAAGAGGAAAAGAGAGGAAGAAAGAGGGGAGAAAGGAAAAGAGAGAGAAAGAGAGAGAGGGTGGAAGAGACAGAAGTGGGTAATAGGGAAGACTGGGGCAAAAAGGGATAGAAGAGGGAAGAGTGAGAGAGAGAAAGTAAGAGAAGTAGAGGCAGGGGAAGAGAGTGAGAGGAGAGAAATAGGGGAAGGCAGAGGAAGAGAGAGGGGAGAACGAGGAAAAGAGAGAGGAAGGAGAGAAAGAAAGAGGGGAGAAGGGAAAAGAGAGAGGAAGGAGAGAAAGAAAGAGGGGAGAAGGGAAAAGAGAGAGGAAGGAGAGGAAGAGAGAGGGGATAAAGAGGAAAAGAGAGAGGAAGGAGATGAAGAGAGGAGAGAAAGAGGAAAAGAGAGAGGAAGAGACAGAAGGAGCAAGATGTACAGATATTAAAAAAAATGATAGATATAAGGGGAAAAGTTAGGTCACAGAGAGGAAAACCAGAGAGATACAGATATGAGAGAAGGAGAGACATAATAAGGAGCGGGAAGAAAAAGAAAAAAAGAGGCAGAGGGAGAGAAGGGTTTTGCGTGCTCACTGACGCACACGTCTGGCGTCTGTAATCCCAACTGGGGCTTTCTCTTCAAATTCCACGTGAAGTTAATTCTCTCTTCTCGACTCTAGCGAGCAAGGCCAAGGCAGAGCACGGCGTATGAACATTCATTTCTTTACTCATGATTCCAAATCTCCTGCGGAAGGCCATACTGGTGTATGTTACTTGTCTCCAAAGCTTTGTAAGGGGTAGAGAACAAGAAAAGCGTTTGTTTATAAGGGGTTGAATTCCAACTCACTTTCAAAATTATCGAATTCTTATAAAATTAATTTTTGAGATTTGTAATATTTTCCGGATCGGCTTCAATTCTTACTCACATTTACTTCACTTTTCGCTACGAAATTAACAATCGCGAATCTCGATTTTGGATATTAGTCACAAGTGAACAAAACATTTGAAGATCTATTTTTTAGCTTCAACCCCGTACATTTTTTTGACGTTTGGATAAATTTCTGAAGAAAAAACCACAACAATTTTTAGATCAATAAAGGTATAATTCAAAACACTTATTACTACTGTCCGAATTCGCCGCATGGAGAGATCTACACGAGAAATTTCTGTCTGCCAACAGCCGCCTCGTTTTCCCTCCGACCCAACGTAAATTGCACGGCATCCCCTTTGCCGGAGAATTTGACAAAGCAGGGAAAGGGAAGGGGCGAAGTCGTCACAGACGTCGGGGAAGACACGGAAAGAGGAGGGGGCAGCAGGGATGCTCCCGTAACGAGTTTTGTTTAAAAGACGATTGCGTACACCCAGCGTGGCGAAGATGGTGTAACGATTAGCGTATCGGGCTGTTATACCCTAGTTTGTAGGTTCAAACCCGATCGAAGCCGTGGATTTTTAAGGGCGAAAAAATCATTCGTACGCCTTCCTTCGGAGGAGAAGTAAAGCCGGCTGTCCCATATCAGTAGATTTACTGCGTGTAAAAGACCTTCAACCCTAAATGAAGCCTCCGAGTTAAATTCCAATTGCCAGTTGCCCACCTTCTTTTTCCCCTAGTAAGTGAGAGAAGCGTTACGAAATTTGCGTGGTTAGACGGAAGAGCAGGCCTCATGGCCTGAGTCTCGCCACGTAAAATAAAGCATTCATTTATTCTCTCAGTTAATAGCCGGAACCCTCCCCACCCCCTTCAACCCTTCTCGCACGTCTTGTCATTCCCCTCCTCCCCTCCCTAACAAGTACTTTACCGTTCGTGGTCTTCTTCTCACATCAATCGATTATAATTCATCTACTTCTGTATGTTTTGAAGAAACATTTGCCTGCCCTTTCAGAGCACTGCCAATTTCAACACCACCGCTTAAAAGCTTGTGGAAACAAAACGTGAAATCGCCTTTCACGAGCTCCTTTTTACCTACCTGACTATTGACACATACACATATAGAATTCCGAACGTTCTGCCAAGTTCATATGTGTTCTATGTTTTCTCTGGATTGGCGCCAGAATATTTATTTGCGCTACTTATGAATGTAAACTTAAAAAAATACTCCCTCCGAAGCACCGGGTGAACGAAACAGAATGGAGTCCAGCTATGCCTTCAGGGCCAATCAAAAGTGAAAAGGAATTAGCTGGGAAGCAAAAGTGAAGAAAAAATGACTTCGGGATGCGGTCGGGCTATGCCTTCTGAGGTAACTAAATGTGAAAGGGAATTAGCTGAGAAGTGAAAATAAGGGGAAAACTGACTTCGGGATGCGGTCGGACTATGCCTTAAATAAATAATGATTATCATTATTAAAGAATGATTAAAGTAGAGTAACGTGTAAAGAAATGTGCAATGTAGTGCAGCGATGAATGTCATGTAGCCTTGCCACGCTCGCCGCCTCAGCTGTGAAATGTAATGAGTAATGCAATGAATAACGTCCGTTGTATTAATTAATTCGTAAAGTCGTGTAACGTGAAAAGAAATGTGTAATGTAACGCAACGATGAATGTCATGTAGCCTAGCCCCGCTCACCGCCTCAGCTGTGAAATGTAATGAGTAATGCAATGAATAACGTCTGTTGTATTAAATAATTCGTAAAGTCGTGTAACGCGAAAAGAAATGTGTAATGTAACGCAGTGATGAATGTCATGTAGCCTAGCGCCGCTCACCGCCTCAGCTGTGAAATGTAATGAGTAATGCAATGAATAATGCCCGTTGTATTAAATAATTCGTAAAGTCGTGTAACGTGAATAGAAATGTGTAATGTAACGCAGTGATGAATGTCATGTAGCCTAGCGCCGCTCACCGCCTCAGCTGTGAAATGTAATGAGTAATGCAATGAATAATGCCCGTTGTATTAAATAATTCGTAAAGTCGTGTAACGTGAATAGAAATGTGTAATGTAACGCAGTGATGAATGTCATGTAGCCTAGCGCCGCTCACCGCCTCAGCTGTGAAATGTAATGAGTAATGCAATGAATAATGCCCGTTGTATTAAATAATTCGTAAAGTCGTGTAACGTGAAAAGAAATGTGTAATGTAACGCAGCGATGAATGTCATGTAGCCCTGCCCCGCTCTCCACCTCAGCTGTGAAATGTAATGAGTAATGCAATGAATAACATCTGTTGTATTAAATAATCCGTAAAGTCGTGTAACGTGAAAAGAAATGTGTAATGTAACGCAGTGATGAATGTCATGTAGCCTTGCCCCGCTCTCCGCCTCAGCTGTGAAAGGTAATGAGTAATGCAATGAATAACATCTGTTGTATTAAATAATTCGTAAAGTCGTGTAACGTGAAAAGAAATGTGTAATGTAACGCAGTGATGAATGTCATGTAGCCTCGCCCCGCTCTCCGCCTCAGCTGTTAAATGTAATGAGTAATGCAATGAATAACATCTGTTGTATTAAATAGTGATTAAAGTAGTGCAACGTGTAAAGAAATGTGTAATGTAGTGCAGCGATGAATGTCATGTAGCCTAGCCCCGCTCACCGTCTCAGCTGTGAAATGTAATGAGTAATGCAATGACTAACGTCTGTTGTATTAAATAATTCGTAAAGTCGTGCAACGTGTAAAGAAATGTGTAATGTAACGCAGCGATGAATGTCATGTAGCCTTGCCACGCTCTCCGCCTCAGCTGTGAAATGTAATGAGTAATGCAATGAATAACATCTGTTGTATTAAATAATTCGTAAAGTCGTGTAACGCGTAAAGAAATGTGTAATGTAACGCAGCGATGAATGTCATGTAGCCTTGCCCCGCTCTCCGCCTCAGCTGTGAAATGTAATGAGTAATGCAATGAATAATGTCCGTTGTATTAAATAATTCGTAAAGTCGTGTAACGCGTAAAGAAATGTGTAATGTAACGCAGCGATGAATGTCATGTAGCCTTGCCCCGCTCTCCGCCTCAGCTGTGAAATGTAATGAGTAATGCAATGAATAATGTCCGTTGTATTAAATAATTCGTAAAGTCGTGTAACGCGTAAAGAAATGTGTAATGTAACGCAGCGATGAATGTCATGTGCCCTTGCCACGCTCGCCGCCTCAGCTGTGAAATGTAATGAGTAATGCAATGAATAATGTCCGTTGTATTAAATAATTCGTAAAGTCGTGTAACGCGTAAAGAAATGTGTAATGTAACGCAGCGATGAATGTCATGTAGCCTTGCCCCGCTCTCCGCCTGAGCGGCCGTGCTGTCTGCCGCCGCCCGGAGCAAGTTGTCTCCGAGTCGACGGCCGCGCCGGGGGGCGGGGCCGATGGCGCTTTCTTGGCACGCACGCGCCAACTTCGCAGCTCTGGCTTAAGCGCCTTGCTCAGCCCTTCCCCTGCCCTTCCCGGCCCTTCGCATCCCCTCGTGCCCTTCAAAGGGCGCGCGTGACGCAGACATTTTCTTTTCGGACTCCGAATGGCTCCGCGAGTCTGAGTTCGGAGGGGCGTGGCCATACAAATATTCAATTGAGATGTGTGAAAGGTCAGATTCGTTTCGAGGTTATAAATGCGTGGGTAAATGAAAATACTTAAATTCATAAAATATAAAAGGGGAAGTGTTAAAATAAAAATAACTAATGGAACAGGTGAAACTCGCGGTATGGTTGTAAACGCGATAAAGAAACATCCAGAAAAGTGATTGAACAATGAAAATGTATTATTTTGACTTCCTGCATATTCTCTCTCTGAAATAACTAATGAAACAGGTGAATCACGCGGTATGGTAGTAAACGCGATAAAGATACTTTCAGAAAAGTGTTTGAACAGGAAAATGTATTATTTTGACTTCCTGCATATTCCCTC
The DNA here is from genome assembly GCA_011170035.1 of Teleogryllus occipitalis. Lineage (NCBI taxonomy): Eukaryota > Metazoa > Arthropoda > Insecta > Orthoptera > Gryllidae > Teleogryllus > Teleogryllus occipitalis. The sequence continues at coordinate 84,440 of BLKR01004894.1, read as the reverse complement.
TCTGAAAAAAAGAGGATAGAACTGTGCACGTTATACGCTTTACCGTATTATAATTAAAAGGGGGAATGTTAAAATGAAATTCTAAGTTTCAATATAACGGGAGGAAAACACAATCTTTCACAAATAAACTTGTTTGTGGAAGATTATTTCTTTTCCTTCCGTTGTATTACAAAAATCGAGTTCTATAAAATTTCTGCGGAAACCACCGAGTTTATGTCATGTAAATATTGAGTGTTTTTATTGTAGTACAAATTTATAAAGAAGAAAATAATACGAGTATGTCATAATGTATAATTCATAAATAAAAAATAAAAGACCAAGATTGTGCTTCTGTTTAAAATGCACCACTATTGAACTGGTAATCTCAAAATTATTTCAAAACAGAAGCAGTGCAGCCTTTCTTGACAACTTCGCCACAATGAATCATATCCAACACCGTCTTTCGTTACGACAGATCTACGCCCCCAGGTAATCGATGGCCAGTGTGACGCAAACAGTTCGCATTGAAACATTTATGAACTGGGCCGTTTCCATTAACCAGCTACTGTAGCATTCCGCCCTCATGGACAGGTCCGCTTCATTGATTCATGACTCACGAAATGGGGGGGGGTCTGCTTTCTGCTGGGCTATTGAGCAGCTCTCCCTTCCAGGCCTCTCAGACGATGATAGTTTCCAGGCAGAAGCCTGTGTGGTTTCCAGCGAGCAACTTCAGTTTGGTGGTCAAAGAGATTCCACGAGGAGGTTGGAGATCGACGGTGCATATTTGACATCTGCGAAGAAGTTAGCGCCGCCAACTGTTTAGATTGATCACTACCTGAATGGATAGCTAGTAGATTTCAACGACTATTCCATTCGTGAAATTAAAACGAATAGTGATTCACTACACTTATAAAATGTTCTCATCATGGTGGTGCATCTCAAAAGATTTATCGCTTTTGCTATCCGATTTTTCTTACCTATCCTCCGTACTGACCAATAATAAGCTGCAACTCATCTATCTTAGCTGCCCATCACCTCGTACACTATTTCAGTAGTATACATACCTTTTGCGGCTCTGAAAATATAAAGGATTTGTTTGAAAAAAAAAAAGTATCTAAATATTTATGTCAAATGCAACCCGCAACACTCTGACGGGTTTTTGAATTTATATCCTTAAATAACTCGTAAATAAAGCGTTTTCGGGCCTTCAAAACTGAAATTTTGAGGATTTTTTTTAAAGAAACGCTCCTCACGCCGTATTCTAGGGGTGAGATCTTCTTAAACATTACATTACATTTGTGTTGGTTGGGTGTTCCTCGATTCTACCCCACCTGTTCAGAGTCTGTAGGATCCACAACTGTGTGTGAAATTAAACTAGTTACTTTATATTCTAAGCGATTGAATTACTCTGATGTACCTCTCTGCTCGGTAATAACGTTAAATAATAATTTGTATTGACAGTGGTGTATTGTATTGTCATCAATTATAAAGAGACACATAGAACAAGTGACTGAGGATAAGAGGGTCTTGAAGAAAAATATATATTACACGATTAATATGGGAGTGGAAAAATCGGAAACACGGGTGGGTACATGCGGGAATTTCCGCACGGGTATGCTAGTGTGCCTTAATTGCTACGCAGAAGAGATCATCATCCGATTGCCGGGCCCTACTGCACGACACCTCGAGAAAAGAGCAGTAATCGAAAGACTCGGCACACTTCAGCCCACCCCGAGAGCGCTCCAATCGCCGGTACACTTCCAGAAGGCAATTTAAAGAGCTTTTATCCCTTCATAAATTGCATAATAAGTTCAGAAGAAGTGGCGAATTCTGGAGACGGTATTGCTCGCAGTTCCTCGGCCGGCTCGGTTTAAACTCGCCCTGGCAAGAAATTGCTTCCCGAACTCCGCGCCCTGAGGAAGATGGGAGAGGGGAAGTGAAAGAAACTTTTCTAGAGGTTAAGAAGTCGAGTTTTTTTTCTTTGATTTAACCTAGATGTTAAATATCCAAAAGTTTTAAATGTCATTTTTTTATTTTTAATAAAATATTAGTATCACGAAGTGGCAACTTGCTTTATCTTCATAATTGACATGATAATGTTGATTCAGCGTATTTTAGCTACCGAAAAATTCCTGATTCATTGACAAAATTTTAGTGTGTTTTAGTTGCTTTCAAGAGAGAGTTTAACGCTTTTTCTGCTGTGAAGAATTTTTCAGATTCTCACTTAATTTGCAAGTAGCGATCAAGAACAAAGACAGATTCATTACTATTTTAACTAGTTTCGAATTCAATGTTGTTTTAGGAGAGCGCAGTGCAATGTTCCATGAAATCACACTCTCTTTGATAGGAACGCTCTCCAGTTGTTCCAACTTTGTTATTATAAGTTTTCTTCACTGTAATGTGTAGAGATTTTGACATTTATTACTGCAATTAGTTTTGCGAAGTGAAACCACTGTAATGTACACTGTTAAGAATAATCACTGGTTGTAAGAGGATGAGTGCCTCATTTGGCATCTCAACCGCTATCAAGAGCCGTACTGTAAACTAAACTTTAGTCGCAATGTGTTGCTGCTACGGATACTGCATACGTACAGTAAACAACGATCCTATAAACTCACCCTATAAACGAACCTTGAAATGGCTAAGTGCGAATTAACAAGGATTTGCGATAAATCGGAAAGCGCAGGAATTGAGAAAAATGTTTTATTGGAAATTTAACTTAGTTTACCAAACGTTTTATTTTTAGAAAAAAATATTATGATAATCCTTACATAGTAATGGAGTAACTTGCGTCCGCCTATCTATCTGTCGGCCTCTCCGTCATTCACAGTCAGACACCTTCCGGTCCACCAATCGTGACAAGAAAAGTCATGCACTACACTACCACACATGCCCGGAGACGGGTCGGGTGCTTGGCGCTTGTCCCGGCTGGGGCGGTGCCCCGCTGGTGAGAGATACCCCGCTAGCCGACGATAGGTCTGCGCTGGGGAAGATCACCACTGCCTCCCGAGGAAAAACGTGCACTACATTTACCGAACTAATGACCTTAGAAGTTGGCGCGCCCGGTATCACTAACAGTGAATCAAATCAATGAATTTGAAGGAAGACGAGGGATGAGATGTAGTACGTCTATGCCGTCCCTTTCAGGGGCAGAAGTTAACAGAGCGTAGCCGTGACTTTACCTTATACTGTGTGAATGCTGATAAGGGTGATCATGAAGGATGCATGTTGAATGATAAATAATTGATTGGGATAGTGATTCAGTTAGGTCACGTGAAAATATGAGAAGCCAACAAGCACATTACGAAAACACTCACGACATACGAGAGAATTAACTGCGCACCTTCGGCTCCGCGTACTTGTCTGATTGAATCTCTGATTGATTTTGCGCGTACTTGTGTGATTGATTGTTTGATTCGCTGACTTGTACAGGTCTGAACTGCACTGTCTGAACTAAACAATCCCTGGCGAGCCTTACCCAAATCACTCGCTGGGTAGGAGACTCAGCATGATAGAGTGACGAATTAATAAGGTTTTGCGATAATTTGCAGGTGTGTGGGTGCCGTGTATTCTTCTAAATCCCCGCCGTTGCATATTCTGCGAAATAATCCATGCAAAGCCCACTGCTGTGTGATTCACGGGTTGCAGGAAGCAGGGTTGGGACGCTCGTTCCGGATTTGTGTCCAACACATCAGGATACCCCGCCTCCAGCGTCATGACGTCAGTTAGCGCCTTGCAAACATCTTACCAGCTGTAAGTGAAACGTAGGGGTGCACAAATGGTGCGAAATGAATTTGAAAGAGTATTTTTTACTCAATCAAGTAATTCGTAGCACGCGGGATACAACTACTGGCCATTCTACTCGTGTGTTTATGTTCCACATAAACATGTGCCCGGTCTCCCGGCATGTGTGGTAATGTAGTGCATGTTAGTGTAATTGTGTGTGTGTAAGGGGAGAGGATAGGACAAGGAAGAGGAAGGAAAGATCACGCGCGGTCCGTGGCCCGTTTGTTAGGCCAAATTCTCCGATTAAGACCAGATGAATGCTCCGGCATTCGTCTGGTCTTGTTCGGAGAATCCACGGTAAACCACGGATAAGAGCGGTCGACCAGTAGAATTCTCCTCCAGACAGCGATTGAATTCGACCTATCTGACAAGCTAGTGTCGAAACTCCTGCCACCGTCGATGCTCGAACCTAGGACCTCCCAGTTAGAGGCACTGCAGGGACATTAGTTGATGCCCTGAGCCGCCTTTCCCGGTCTCTTCGCTCGTGCAAGAAGCCGCAAGAGCAGACCGCGCAGCTGGAAGCGCCGTGACCAGCTTCACGGGAGGTGATCTGCCTTGCCCCACCGCTCCGCAGGCCTCGTAGGTCCGCGCCGAGGCTTTGGCTGCTCCTGTCTGCCGGGCGGCCGCTCCCAAAGGGCCGGCTGGCGCGCGCCGATAAGGGCCCCGCCCCCGCCGCCACGAGGGATCGCGGAACGCGGCCCTAATGCCCTGTCACACGCCGCGCGCCAGGTGTGTTATTATTGCGACTTAGCACGGACTCAACGCGCCCGACATTGCGGTATTTGGGAATTAATCCATCTACGTGCGAGGAAAAGTCCATTCCTCCACTCAGAACGGATGTTTAACCTGTTGGCGCCCGAATTAATTTTGATTATATGTGTCCTTTGTGTACATGATGTGAAATTGACAAATTTGTTCAAAGAAAGCAAATTTGAGACGACGAGATTTGTGCTTTCACGAATGAAGTCACTGACCGTTAATGGGTTAATGAACGCATCAACACTTTCTGAAAATATTTTAGTACTTTATTTGGAACTAGCAGAACCCGGCAGACATTGTCCTGCTCTCTCTTCCTTCGCTCTCTTTTTCTCTCATTCTCTCTACCTCTTTTACCATATCTCTTTCCTCCTCGCTTTTTCCCTCCCTCTTTTATCCCCATGTCATTTTCCCTCTTTCCTTTTCCATCTCTCTCTTTCCCTTTCTATTTCCCTCTTTCTCATTTCCCCTTCACTCTTCCCCCTTCTTTCTCTTTTCCCTTCTCTCTCTTTCCACTTTCATCCTTTCCCTCAGTCATTTTCTCCCCTCTCTCTCATTTACCCTTTCTCCCTTTTCCCCTTATCTCTCTTTCCTCTTCTTTCTCTTTTCCCATTCTCTCTTTCCCCTCTCTCTTTTTCCACTTTATCCCTTCTCCTTAACTTTTTCTTTTCCATCTCCCTTTTGCCATCTATATTTTCCTTCTCTTTCCTCTCTTTTTTGCTTTCTATGTCTTTTCGCCCTCTTTATCTCTCTCTCTCTCTCTCTCTTTAACCCTAATCACTCTTTCCCCGTACTCTCTTTTTGCCTTTTTTGCTTTTCCTCTTTTTAACTTTCTTTTTCCCCTTTCTTTTCCCTCTCTCGTTTTACCCTGTCTCGTTTCCCCTACTCTCTCTCTCTCTCTCTCTTTTCGCCTCTCTTTTACGTCTCTCTTCCCTCTGTATATTTTCTTCTCTCTTTCATTTTTCTTCTTTCTCTCTTTTCCCCCCTTTTTCCCCTTCTCTTTTTCTCACTTTTTCCATCCTCCTCTCTTTTTCTTTCTCTATTTCCCTCCCCTTCGTTCTCTCTTCCCCTCTATCTCTTTCCCTTCCTTCTCTCTCCATCTTGCATTGCTGGTTCCTCCTGGCCTCCTCGGCCTCGCCCCGCGTCACACAGCAACGCTCAGCAATAATGAAAATGGGTTCCCATGATTGGGAATTGCATTTAAATGAAGCGCCATCTTGTGCTGCAGCGCCTTCTAGTGAAGTTACAAAAAATGAATAGTGAAAAATGAAAAACCTCCATGAAAACACAGATGTGCAAACTTTCATGGAGATCGGTCACACGGCCATCCCCTATGCTTACTCTGTGATTCTACTGTACCGCTGCTGGCCTCTGGCGAAATATATCAGGAACCCGTCTCTTAGCGAAAGGCGAAAAATTACGACCGTGGTGCATCTATCAGCATCTTATTTAAATTATTTATTTTCCGCATTTGTGTTGTATTAATCTTTACCCAACTTTGCAAGGACACTGCGTCAAATCCTGTAAATATTTCGTATCTATTCATACACTTATTTTTGTGGAATCACTGTCGATTACATGTCGTTGAATTCACTTTTATTTGTATAGATTTAAAGTAGCTTCAAAGTATACAGTAGGTAATGTAGTTAGGTCATGTGACCTGTTCCGGCACCCATTTTTTTTTCTCGGTCTGCCAATGTCCCTTCTTCCTTCTGTTCTATAGTTCATAGCTATGAATGGAAGTCGGTACGTTGGCATTCTCGATACATGATTGTACCATTTTAACTTATTTTCGAGAATGATTTCATATAATTCTTTGACTTTTAGAACTTCTCTTATTTCAAAATTCGCTTTCGAAAAAAGCTTTCTGCTGAAATAAACAAATACGACAAAACAACGCCTCAATTTCATTTCGATTCTGTAAATAAAAGTTATTTTCGAAATTAGAATCGATAAAACATATTTTATGACATTACGGAGCAATTTTAACTCTTCAAATCATGAACGATGAAATCGTTTAAGCACCAGCTGAGAACGTACTACATTCATGATCCATCCATTTTTTCGCTCTACCTGTAGATTACTCTTATTTGCCTCCACGCAGAAAGGGGAGACGGATTCCCCCACGTCTGATCTCGCAACATCCCTTCAAATCGCGCTTCCCTCGCCCCAGAGCTGCGGGAAGGGCCTTCCCCTAGGCCCTTGGAGCTGCCCCGCGAGGCCAATTTGCAGGCGGATTACGCACCGTGGCTCCTTATTAAGCGCGCCGTCAAGGAAATCTCTTCCATTTGCTCTTGGCCGCCCGCGGCCGCTCCCTCGTCAGGAGATACCGTCGCTCGTTAGCCGTCTCGTCACCCGCCTGCTGGCGACCGGGGGCGACGTATGAGTTGATTCCGCGGGGAGTGGAGAACGGTTTTCAATTCATTTGGTTTGATTTAAAAGTATGATTACGTAGGCTACCGCGGCCGGAGTATGTTTCTTGGTTGTCCGGGACAAGCCGCGTCGAAGTTCTTGTGGCTAACGTTATGTTGGCCGAAACGTTAGCCACAAGAACTTCGACGCGGCTTGTCCCGGACAACCAAGAAACATTGATTTAAAAGTGTTTTAACGGGTCTTAAAGGTTAATAGTATGTTGCGAATTTCGATATGAAGGGAGGATGGTAAGGCATGCGTTATTTCTTGTGGTTGTGAGTTCAAAAACCTTCAAATTACCACAAAAAATGCAGAACTGTCGTATGGTAATGTTCTACGGTCATGATAGTTTCAAAGAATACGTACGGTTTTATGTGAAAAACAAATACTACAATATCTCGTAAAAAACGATGAGAAAAAAGGTGTAATGCGTATGTCAATAAGCCTCATTCCCTCATGTTGTCTTTATTGTTATTATAGTAGACCATTCAAAAAATGTAAGGCGCTAAAGAACTCATTCTGTATTTCTAAATAACAATATGGAATCCAGAATTAATTCGTTAGGTTCATCGTTTTTGTGATCATATTATCATATTTTCGATTAGTTGAATAGTTTTCCACACGCTTACAACACATTTCTCTCAAACCTATCGATTCTATTCAGCAAAATTTGATCATCAACTGTATCGAACGCGCTTGCAAGATCGCCAAAAAACATGTTTAGTATGTTTTGTCAATTGTGTCATACATTAAAATTGAAGACCTGGAGACTTGTAAAGAGAGATTAAGAGATTAATATTATTAATTATCTCTTTACATTAATAATATTAATATTATTAATGGAAGGAGAGATTAAGAGATTTCTAAGAGAATAAGGAAATTGGTCTCTTATTTGTTGTTCGGTTTTATTTCCATGATTATATTTTGGAATTACTTCAACTTCCTTAAAATAATCGAAGAAAATTCCGTTCTCTATATTGTTGTTTATTTAATGAATAAGGGATTAAAACGAGAGACGGGATTTACTACCTTGTTTCTAGTTAGGGAGCGTACCTAATTGAATAGGTAAGAGAACAGTTAAGAGAGTAGAAAGGCGAACAGTTAAGGAGAATAAAAGTAGTTGTCAAGAGAGCGTATTGATTATGAATCTCAGATTTATTTTCCTTTGGTTCAAATTAGCAAATGACATCAACTCCGCAATGGAATAAAAGTTGAGGAGGCTTAGGAATCGACATTTAAATAGAAACTGTTACGTACCCCTTCAACGAGGTTATACAATCTAGCGAGAAATCTGAACCCTGATAAAGAAAGAAAATATGCATACTAAAGAAACAAGAAGAAAGAAAGTTAGAGACTTCCCTAAGGATTTAATACGAGCTCATCTGGGGCAAAGTTTGAGTCACAAAGAAAATAAAGGTAAGTCGGTGTGGTGAATGACTTCAATGCTAGGCGGAGAAATGTTTCCAGTATTTTAACAGGTTTGAAACTAATAGTGTACCTAAATGAGGTCTCTGACCCAGAACTTAGTTGCAGAGGGTCAGAAAACACAGAAGGAAGTAGATACATCTCTAAGATTTAGAACTGACCTATTTGTAATAATAAGGAGAAGAAGAAGAAACCGAAATACACAAATCATGCAATCCAAATGTTGGAATAACCATTTTCGTGCGTGGATCAGATGCAGTTTTAGTACATGGATAGCTACAGAATCGTGAGAGGTTCGTGTGATGTATTAGCGATTAAAAATATATCAATTAAAATTATCTAGAGCGCATTATTGTTTCGTGTCTTGTGTCCACGAGACCAACCCTATTACAGACAAGCAATGGTCGAGTGAATGTTATGAAGAAGAAGATGTGACGCAGTCATTTGTGCTCGTTTGCTTGTTTCGAAAATAGCTCACTCAATGAGATTAATGACCACTAAATTAAACTACTATTTCATTCTCCAGGGGCTCTCATTACTTCTAACGTACTATTTGAAATCCGGCACATGCACGTAAAGCTATGGACAACACAAACGTGACTATTGAGTAAAAAATTCTTTCTAATTGAATGTCATCCTGGGAGCTCTGTGGAGCCGGAGAGAGAGTGTAAACAAATTTTGGTTAATGTAGCGATGTGTATACCCACTATTTGGTGTTGTTCTGTTGGTTGATTTGAGATAAACTGCGTCTACGATAACGTTTCACAGCAAACATTGAAAGTTGGTTTACTGCTAATCACGCAATATGGATGCAATACCGTAAATTGGATGAATGTTAAGTGGAAATGCATTAACTACGTATACATTGAATGTGGGAGAAACCTCACCACATTGAGCATTGTTTATTATTGTATAGATGCACAAAATCGCAAATATAGAATAAATATGAATTCGGGTGTTCAGAGATCGTAGTATTATGATGAATTATTGATTAGGTTAAAAGCTGTAAATAAATATATTATACTGTACACGTACAATGGACATACTCAAATAACATGACCGGTGAGTTTGTTAATGGATATATTTTGTAGCGTGTAAAAACATCAAAATTGATTTCAGTCTTTACTACTACTACTACTAATAATAGTAATAATAATAATAGTAATAATAATAGTAATGATAATAATAATAATTTCAATCGTTTTTCAATGTATCATCCTAGATGATCTAGTCTTCAGGTCTCTCCCCATTGTGTCCTTTTCCCTACTCTCGCTAGTGCCACTCGCTTAGGTGGCTTCAGGGATCAACTGATGGCACATCCCAGCCTCTGACCGGAAGGACCGGGTCGTGAGATGTGAGTCGTGACGGTCGCAGGATTTTCGACACTGGCTTGTCAGCTAGCTCGAATTCAGTGGCTGTCTGGAGGAGAATTCTAGCTGTCGGCTGCTCTGATCGATAGTTTTCCGTGGTTTCTTCGACCAACACCTGGCGAATGATCTCCCCACATGTGAGGTAGAGTAGTGAATAATTATACGTAAGAGCTAAACCCTAACAGAAGGACCATGAATAAAAGGCGGCAGCGTTGTGGGGGTAGTCTCCGGGTCGGCGGCTGGCCAGCGACTGACCTAGACGCCGACCCGGGGACTACTCCCACGACGCTGCCGCCACTGACGATGTCCACCGCAGACGTGGACGAAACGTTTGGCCCTTCAATGCCAACTGGAGCACGGCCTACCAGCCCGGAAACTTTCACTCATATTGACTCCGGCCGTGAAAGCCTACGATGCTATGTAAACAGTTAGCTGGTTGATAAAACGTTATGAATGGTACAAAAACTGCGGCCAAGTGGTAAATATCATCTGGGGATAAAAAAGACCCCAAATAGGGATGAAACGTAAAAGAAAGAAACGAATTATTAAAAAAATTACTACTGAGTATTTTATTAAGGTCCAAAAACATCTCAATAAAATACATTAAAGAAGAAACGTAAGATGCAGTATGCAGGTGACACATTTGTCTCCACGTGCCATCGCTGTGTTGGGCTGCGGGCCGCAGGCGAAAACTGGTGCAGCTGAGAGAGCCCAGCCTGGCCTTTGTATCTTGCATAGGCGTCTGCCCCGGATGCGGCGCGGGCGCAATTTCGGAGGCGGCCGTCAGTTCAGCAAATGGCCGCCGCGGCGCAGTGGGCGCGGCCTGCCCCGGGGCGGGCGAGGGCGGGCGGGGGCGGGCGGGGGCGGGCCAGCCGGCGAAATGGCGGCGGGCGGAAATTTCCATAGGCAGCTCCCGCTTTGATGCCGCGGCGGCCGCGACTGCCTGCTGTAATTGCGCGCGCACAGTAATAAACCAAGGGCATATTGCACGAATCGACCTCCGCCCCTCCCCGCCCCGCCCCGCCCCGCCCTACGCCTCGCTTCCCACCTCGCCCGGCGCCCCGGTCCCCGCCCCGTCCCATGCTGACCGCCCCGCTCACCGGCCCGTCCAGTAACTGTCCTCTTCTCCTGCTCTCCGCTCCATCATCTGCCTCACCCTCCATCGCGACCTCCGTCCTGTCCTCCGTCCCACTCTCCATCCCACTCTCCATTCCGCCTTCCGTTCGACTCTCCGTCCAGCCCTCCGTCCCGCCCTCCGTCCCGCCTTCGTCCCGCCATCCGTCCCGCCTTCCGTTCCGCCCCTCCGTCTCGCCCTCCGTCTCGCCCACCGCCGCCATTCGTCTTGCCCTTCGTCCCGCCCTCCGTCCCGCCCTCCGTCCGCCCTCCGTCCGCCCTCCGTCCGCCCTCCGTCCCGCACTCCGTCCCGCACCCGTCCCGCCCTCCGTCCCGCCCTCGTCCGCCCTCCTGCCTTCGTCCCCGCCTCCGTCCCGCCTCCCTCCCGCCCTCCGTCCCGCCCTCCGTCCCGCCCTCCGTCCCGCCCTCCGTCCCGCCCTCCGTCCCGCCCTCCGTCCCGCCCTCCGTCCCGCCCTCCGTCCCGCCCTCCGTCCCGCCCTCCGTCCCGCCCTCCGTCCCGCCCTCCGTCCCGCCCTCCGTCCCGCCCTCCGTCCCGCCCTCCGTCACGCTCTCCGTCCCGCCGTCCGCCGGTCTGTTGTCCCTTTCGTCTGTCCCGCCCTAACCCCCTCAACTTGTGCGGCATTCTCCTCCGTGAATGGGGACGGTATTTGGATAAAGTGTGCCTCGAGAAAGGAGGAAATGTAAATATCAGAAGCTAATATCAGCGGGGCTTCTTTCCAGCAAGGACGGACATTGGCAAATATTTTTTTTCTAGTAAGGAGTATTAGGTCCCAGCTTAGTCACGGTACATTGTAATGCTATGATCGTTATTGATATGTTATAACAGATCAGAAGCAGCATTTTTATTATATATTAAACTCTCCATAGGATATATTCATGTGATAAATTCATTCAAATCAGAATACAAAAAGGCTTCTTGTATTTCTTCCACTAGCATTCTTCCAGCCTCGGTCCGCCCTTGACTGTACATGATACAATCGATTGTTTTTGGTCAGAAACAGTTGAGCCGAATCGTTTGAATCTGAAAGAGTTGACCATCGTTCCGTGTGTCCGTTACCCATATGGCCGCGAGCGCTGGTCGATAATGTTTCGGAAGTGTCAGTGAGTGCACTTACTGTTTAGAGATACAATTCTCGAGTGATTTAGTTTGCTTTGATATTGTCACTAAGAAGAATGTTGTAAGAATGTGTGAAGATCATTTCGAAAAGCATGTTGGAATATTAAAATTAATTCATTGATGTATTAAAAGTGAGATTATAGACGTCCAATGAAAACAGCTAGAATTTACCCAATATCAAAGAGCGGCCCTGTTTACTTTCATCTGTGAACACACAACATATCATATTTTAATAAAATAATAATCTACGAAATACATATTTACTTCATTTGAAGTTTTGAAGTACATTTTTCTTGAATTCAAACATCCTAAATAAATGTTTGTATAAACATTCTTCAGTTGGCGGAATGGCAAAACAATAGGAAATGTATTCACAGCACAAATTCGCCAAAATTCGTGAAATAAATGCGAATCATTCGTACATGTTACTACCAGAGCACTCATCCTAATTTGATTGAGCAGAAATGAATGTCAAAATTATCACATGACTATAATGACTATAATGATTTCCATTAGGAGTTCCTCGCAAGAATACGAAACCTGAATCGCTGCGAGGAGAAAATCAGTTGACTGGTATCATAACCAGAATTTTCTTCCAGTGAAAGTCCGAATAGTAAACATGTAATGTGCGACGTAAGATCTTTCTAAGTAAAGTTTTGTGAAGTATCAAATTTCCCGGGCTCTGTTTTTACTCTATAACGTCCTAACGACTTTAATATCAACAAACAGCATGTAAAAATTAGTTCTTTTCAGGAGCTCCTCATGAGAAATTGAGCTCATTTTGTGTCGACTTGTGACTTCCTTACCTCACTCCGTATCATCCTTCATGCAATTCACAAAATTTACAAAGAAATAACGAATTTTCATGCGCAAAAATTTACTCTCTTGTTCGCAATCTAAAATTACATCGTGAATATTTCTAACACCCCTCCCCCGAAGGCAACTTTTAAAAATATTTTAGCAACTTAATGAAGTGGATAAAGGAAACGCATACGGAGAGCAGTGTGATTGATGATTCGAAGAGTTCCACGTGTTAAGTTAGCTTAGCAAAAATAATTAGCCGTATTTGGTACGATTTGCTTCGCACGAGCATTTCCAAGTCAATAGCGAGGATCTTGTCTTCGTTCTCCGCAATTCAAACAAAGTATCCGTGATTCCGGCCAGCGCAAAATTTCCCATTCATTTCACTTCCCTTTATCTTTGGGTGTCTTCCTATAAAATATCTCTACTTAGTAAAATACTGGTATTCCATTGATTGATTGTCATTCCTTGCTTGTTACCATGCTTACAATTGATTGATTGTTAGTGTTTCCGGGCGCGTCAATTACTTCAGTCATTACTCCCATAAGAGTAGCGCGTGTTTTTGTTCGAGAGGTGGCGGTGGTCTTGCCCCATTGGACGGCCAGATCCGGCGCCGACCTTCCTTCGGCTAACGGGGTTTTTCCCAACCAGTATCTTCCACAAGCGGGGCACCGCCCCACCCGGGACAAGTTCTAAGTCCCCGACCGGTCTCCCTGCATGTGTGGTAATGTAGTGCATGTTAGTGTAAGTGTGTGTGTGTGTGTGTGTGTAAGGGGTGAGGATAGGACAAGGAAGAGGAATTGTTCCGGCATTCGCCTGGTGTTGATCGAAGAAACCACGGGAAACCACCGATCAGAGCAGGAGGCCTCTAGAATTCTCCCCCAGCCAGCCACTGGATTCGACCTAGCTGATAAGTTAGTGACGAAAATCCTGCCGCCGTCGGGACTCGAACCTAGGACCTCCCGGTCAGAGGCACTGCACTGCTCCAGTTGCACGTTGCAGTTGATGCACTTTGAGCCACCGCTCCCGCTCACGGCCATTCCACTCGTGGTCCATTTATCCATATGTTTTAGTTGCTTGTCAATCTCTGTCTCTCTCTACCTGGAGCGGTAGCTCAGTGCATCAACTGATGTCACTGCAGCGCCTCTGGCAGGGAGATCCTAGGTTCGAGTCCTGACGGCGGCCACTAGCTTTTCAGCTAGGTCGAATTCAGTCGCTGTCTGGAGGAGAATTCTAGCGGCCGGCTGCTCTGATCGGTAGTTTTCTGTGGTTTCTCCGATCAACACCAGGCGAATGCCGGAGCAGTACCCTATCAAACGGGTCACGGACCGCGCGCGATCTATCCTTCCCATTCCTTGTCCTTTCCTCTCCCACACACACACACTTACACTAACGTGCACTACACTACCACATATTCTGGGAGACCGGTCGGGAGCTGAGAGCGTGTCCCGGCTGGGGCGGTGCCCCGCTGGTGGGAGAGTCCTGGTTAGGGGGAAATCCCACTAGCCGACGGTAAGTCGGTGCCGGATCTCGCCATCCAGCGGGGGAAGATCACCGCCATCTCCCGAGAAAAAACATGCACTGCACTAACGGGACTAATGACCTGAGTAGTTGACGCGCCCGGAAACATCAATCAATGAATCAATCAATCTATCTGTCTCTCTCTCTCTCATATATATTTATGGAAGAGAGACAGAGAGAGGGAGAGAGAGACACGCCCACGCCCCAGAGCAGCGTTGTGTGGGGTTGTGGAGTCACCACTTGACGCCACAATGGCGTTCACTCTGAGCCGCAGCCACCGAACTGCGCGACGCGGGCGCGAAAGAGAGGGAAGAGGGCAGGAGAGGAACGCAATTTAGTAGCTCAGTGAAACAGAACGCCGCGCAGCGCCGCGGCGCTCCACGCTAGAGTGTGATTAATGTGTATCTTCGTTGGCCCGTCATATCCGAATGTCACTTCCGAGCGTCAATTGGCTTTAATATCGGCGAATCGCAGCAGCAATAATATTTCGGAATCTTTCCTCGCCACGCAACCCAAAAACGTCGGTTTCAGAGCAGTATGTCGACCTCGCTCTCCTTGCCTTCATTTTTATTTTTCAGAATCATCAATGCGAAAAGTTTAAAGACTAGCTGCGTAATCGCGTGTGGAATTGCGTCGTTCACTTTTGAAGCTTTGTGATGAATAGGTTCTAGGTTTAATACCCATTTTTTCAATTTTGAACCTTAATGTGTTCTCTCAATTTTAGCATCCAGCGTTTAATAATTCATATTTTCGTTTGAACTTTTAAACTTTCAAAAAGTTCAAAAGTTTATTATTTTTTACGAATACCTTCAATACGCCTGCATTACCCTGACAATAAATATTTCTTTCTTAATGCAATATATTTTTCAATATCTCTTCTTTCAATCATTTCAAATACAGATTATTCGAAATGTAAGTATTTTTTGCATAATTTTCAGTGAAGTCTTCAGAATTTAAAAAGTCAAAAGATTTTTTTATCAAAAAATGATTCTAATTTTTGGAAACTTTTGTAAAGGAAGAGTTTATTGACCTTAATTGTATACGTTAGCGCTCCTTTTATTAAAACTTTTGAAATTTCAAAAATTAAAGATATGTATTTATTGGGAATCTGGACTGTCCGGCCATCGCGAGTCTTAAGTAATTTCTCAGGGTTTCGTCTGATGTCACGGCAGTGCATATGACTGAGAGGCCTTAGGATCGAGTCCCGGCGGTGGTATTTTTTTCAACACTAGCTACATGGCTGGGTCGAATTGTGTCGCTCCCTGGAGGAGAATTCTAGCGGCCAGCTACTCCGATCTGTAGTTTTGCGTGGGTTCTCCGATCAACACCAAGCGAATGTCGGAGCAGTACCCTAATAAACGGGCCACTGACTCCGCGCGATCTTTCTTTCCTCTTCCATGTCCTATGTCCCTGTCACCCCTTACGCACACACACACACTTACACTAACATGCACTACACTACCACACATGCCAGGATACCAGTCGGGAGCTTAGAGCTAGTCCCGGCTGGGGCAGTGCCTCCTAGTTGGAGCTACCTGGTTAAGGAAAACTCCGCTAGCCGACGGTAGGTCGGCGCCGGATCTCACTATCCAGCAGGGGGAAATCACCACCACCTCTCGAGGAAAACGCATGCACTATACTTAAGGAACTAATGACCTTAATGTAGTTGACGCGCCAGAAATCACTATCAATCAATGAATCAAGCCATCAGTGTGGTGAGATGGTTTCCACCTTCCATTCTTCCGCCTCTTCCACTCTTTCCATTCCGCCCGTTCCTTCCACTCCTAAGATTGATTGATTTTTTCGTGTTTCCGGGCGCGTCAACTACTGTGGTCATTAGTCCCGTTAGTGTAGTGCATGTTTTTCGGGAGATGGCGGTGATCTTCCTCCGCTGGATGGCGAGATCCGGCGCCTACCTACCGTCGGCTAGTGGGGTTTCCCCCTAACCAGGACTCTCCCACCAGCGGGGCACCACCCCAGCCGGGACAAGCTCTAAGCTCCCTACCGGTCTCCCGGAATATGTGGTAGTGTAGTGCATGTTAGTGTAAGTGTGTGTGTGTAAGGGGAGAGGATAGGACAAGGAAGAGGAAGGAAAGATAGCGCGCGGTCCGTGGCCCGTTTGGTAGGGTACTGCTCCGGCATTCGCCTGGTGTTGATCGGAGAAACCACGGAAAACTACCGATCAGAGCAGCCGGCCTCTAGAATTCTCCTCCAGACAGCGACTGAAATCGCCCTAGCTGAAAGCTAGTGTCGAAAATCCTGCCGCCGTGGGGAGTGGGAACCTAGGATCTCCCTGTCAGAGGCGCTGCAGTGACAGTTGATGCACTGAGCTACCGCTACCGGTCTTCCACTCCTGAGGTTCTTCGATCGCTTCTTCTTCTATTTCCACTCCTTCCACTCTATTTGCTCCTCCTGGTCCCACCTGCTCGGACGCAGTTAAGTAAATTTTGTGAAAAGGAACCAAATTTTGGGACAACAGTTTGAATCGCACCCTCCATTTATTTCCTCGAGCGCTCAAAAGTATTCTTTCAAAATTTGTAAAATTTCATTCCAATCGTTCAAACGTTTTTTTGTGGGACAAAAATAGACACATACGTACTGATACTTACGTACATTCAGAAAAATATCCTGTGATTAAATATATTCCAGAAGTTTTCAACACGCGAAACGGTAAAAGTAAATTTGAAAATTTTGTGTAATTGATAACAATACGAATAAATGAATTTGTCTGCATCGGAGATCTGCCTATAATAAGCCATTTTACCAATTCCAAACACGTAAGTAAACAGAAAGAAAAGGCGATCGCATAATATGAATATTTTATTTTACTTAAGAGTATGTCTTAAATATTTTTCAGTCCGCGAATCCATTTGCATTAAGATATAGGGGTAAGTTATACTTAATATTTTTTTGCTTCATGGAGCATCAATGTCCATTTCTTTTTATGTTTATAAGGAAACTAAACTAATGAAAATTTTTCTGGCGCCACACATTCGGTCGATTTGCGGTACACCGCCTAGGAATGCCAACTCAAATCTCGTGTCATTAGACTCATCTCCTATCCCGTTACCAGCCCCTGCCGCATTCTGATGCCTGCTCGTTTTGACCGCCGGCCGCCAGGGAGCAGCAGTGCCAGGCCGGTGGGGGCAATTTGCACCCTCTCCGCCAGGGGGCGGTCGGAGGCGGGAGGGCAGGCTTTCAAGGTCAGGTGCGGCGGGCGGGCGGCGGTCAGTGCGGGAAGAAAAGAGGGGCCGTTCGCAGGCAGAGGGACGGCCAGGCGGCGTGGGTGGAGCTGCATGACGCGCGCAACGGGACTGCGTGCTGAGGTGAGTGCTTGGCCAACAGCCTGCTGGAAAGATGCAGCTCATTTGGAAGGTAGCCATTGCTGGAACCGTCCACGTGCGTTCGTAGCAACCTGTGTTATGAAGGGGCGTAAAGTTTTTTATTTTTAGACGTGCTGAAAAATATTATGGTGAATGGTACATAATCGTAATAAATAACTTCTATTCATGTAGATTTCTACTGATGACTTATGTGACACATAACTACAGAACTCGTATTAGTATAAATATTCGTTTGCTGTGTCAGATATTTTGGCAGTGGTTAGGAGTAGGCGATTAATTTGTACATTAGTCAGACAGTGTGGATAAAGTCGTATGAAAGACGATACACTAAACATTTAATACTTATGTTGGTGTTGGTCAGAGCTCGCTGGCTGTTGTGAGTCATATAGAATGGGACGGCTTGTGTTTGAAAACAAGTATATTCGCATAAAACTAGGTTGTAATTTATGTGTTGCATTAATTCAATGTGATTTGATTTAAATCGCGAAAGTCGGAATCTTGTCGCCAACAGGAAATGCGCACCGATGCATCAACAGGTGTATGAACTGATGTTATGTTGGGAGGCATTGTAAAAATAGAAACTAATGTTAAACACAATGGAACTAGAAATTACAAACGTGTTTCTCTCTAGCTTTACAGCGAGATTTTTCTCTCCCGCTCATCAGATAATTGATATCCTCGTCTCCGTAAAGTACTTCAACTACCCTAGCCGTATTTGCAAATGTCAACTGCATCTAGAAAAGGTCAGAAGCTCTTACATTGGACTTGATCCTCTTACTTTGGGCAATGTAAACATTAACCGACTAATTGAGGAATTAGCCAGATTCGGATATTAGCCGAAACATGAACATCATTATAATATCGTGATATAAAGTATTTTGGGTTGTTTGTTTGATCGATAAAAATATTACCGATACCGCCTTTGTTATACTCAGAGTGTTGCTAGCGTCATACCTAACATGGAATCTTCTCTCGGTACAACACCGTCCGTATGTTTACGAAAAATAATGTCTGTATGGGGTACATTTGTGACTGACAAAGCATGCATTCATTTCTTACTACTGAAGGATTGGCTAAAAGAGGGATTAGAATGTGCTACACGTATTAAAAGCAATGTGTAATAATAAATCATTTTGTATTTTGTAGTCTTGAATTCAGTTAACATGAGGATATCCATTGCTAGTCTTTTGACGTGCGTTAATTATACCGGGAGCGGTAGCTCAGTGCATCAACTGATGTCACTGCAGCGCCTCTCACCGGGAGGTCCTAGGTTCGAGTCCTGACGGCGGCAGGATTTTCGATACTGGCTTTCCAGCCCCCCCCCCCCGTTCAGAGGCGCTGCACTTACATCAGTTGATGCACTGAGCCACCGCTCCCGATCGTTCGCCTGGTGTTGATCGGAGAAACCACGGAAAACTACCAATCAAAGCAACTGGCCGATAGGATCGAGAATTCGCCTCCGTCGGGGCTGGAACCCTTGGGCTTAGAGTGAGGCGGCTGCCCTGAGCTACCCCAGGCGGTCGCGTGTGAAGACGGCTCCACACATTCGTTATTCGGCGAACACCGATCAACCGTTCGCCGAATGCCGAGTAGTGTAGGTGAGTTGCTCGCTATTTGCCGAGTGACGAACATTGGGGGTTCGCCCTACCCACTGCGTGTCGGTTTTTCGGACACATCAAAGGGAGCGAACATTCGCCGAACTCGTCAGCTGCTCGGGATTGGGCGAGCTCTTGGCGAATGCCGCATGTGTGGAGCCGTCTTGAGGCACGACCCAGACGGAGGGCCCTGTGGGCTGCGTGTGCTGTTCCTTGTCAATGGGCCGAGGGCAGCGTCAGGTCCAAACGGCCCCTCCACGGGAGGCCTTAGGGAGCCCGGGCCTCCCCCTCCGCTCGCCGGCGCCTCAAGGCGTCGGGCCACGCCCCCTCCCGCGCCGCGAGAGCGCGGGAACCCGCCGTCCCCGTGCGGGGCGGCCGACCCTCGAGGACGCCGGACCGGCGGAGGTGGCTCAGGGCTTCAACTGCGTGCCTCTGACCGGGAGGTCCTAGCTTCCCACTCCCCACGGCGGCAGGATTTTTGACACTAGCTTGTCAGCTTGGTCGAATTCAGTCGCTGTCTGGAGGAGAATTCAAGCGACCGGCTGCTCTGATCTGTAGTTTTCGGTGGTTTCTTTCATCAACACTAGGCGAATGCCGGAGCAGTACCCTAACAAACGGGCCGCGGACAGCGTGAGACCTCGTTGTTCCATTCTCACTCACATTTACATGCACTTATTTATTTTACGTCAAAAAAACTGTTTAAACTGCGTATGACGTGCTATGGGAAAAAGTGAATTGTGTGCACATTTTCAAAATTCTGTGATCCCTACACTAAGTCATATATTACTTGAATTTTGAATGAATAAATGAATGAATGAATGAAGAGGGAAAAAAGCTCCCATGTAATAAAATCTATTTTCAAGGACAAATAAGCAATAAATTTTGGGCTCTTATCCATGTTGTCCTTCGGAATAATACTTCCTGCCGCGACAACATGGAAACGATAATTTGAATAACTATATTTCCAACTGAATTCTAGAAGACGTGCACAGAAAATGAAGTTACACTACATTATCACGCTTGTCGGGAGACCAGTCGGGAGCTTTTAGCTTGTCCCGGCTGGGGCAGTGACCTGGTGATGGGAGACCTGTTTGCGGAAACTCTCCGCAAGCGACGTAGGTCGGATCCTGCCATCCAGCGGGGGAACATTACCGCCACCTCCAGCGATGAAAACATCCACTTCAGTTATGGGAGCCATTGACCAAGAGACGGCTTCGACCGGATTCACTAAAACCAACGAATTTATTTTGACTATTTTTATCTCAATTCTTTAGAGTATTCATAAATAATTGTAGAAGCATTTATGAACCAATTCGGAACTAGTACATTACGCAGCAAGCGGCAGAGCCGCGTCGTAGATTCAAGACCATGATCGTTGCGCCAACGTGTGTGCCTACGTCGAAATATTTATGAAAAATAGCGTTTTTTTTGGGGGGGAGGAGATGTTCCAAGGCTCATGGGAATAACTATAATGCCTGGCTACTATATCACAAATTGTTTAGAATTCTTTCATAAAAATGGCAATAACTAAAGCTTAGGTTTGTAACGAAACATTCTATTTTTAAAAAAGTGTCGGTGTATTTTCAAGTCCGAGAATGGACGATCCAGGCCATTTTTTAAAAATGTATTGTTAAAATGAACTTGAATAGCGCAAGTATGTACCCAGTAAGTATGCAATAGCTGTACCGCCATGCTAAGCTCGTTCCAATATGTCTGTCGTGACCGCGTCCGTCCCCTTGTCCGTCCCTCGCCGACCTGCGGTGGACCTGCTTTGGGGTTTGGGGGAGGGGCCCAGCCACTAGGGCGTGTTGTACCCGCGGGGCGCCGAAAACAGATGTGGCCCCTGTCCCCCCATTCACAAATGCGGCACCCGCCCCCGCCCTCCCTAGGACGAGTAACCGCTAGGTCCTCTGGAGGAAGAGAAAATACTTCAGGGACTGATCCAGTGTAAATTAGATGTCCCTGAACTGTAAGTTAGGCCGTTTCACTTGATTCTCTATAATTAGTTATTAGTTGTACAGTACAGTGTTACCACGCATAAAAAAGTAAGAAAGTGATGTTGTTTGTATAACTTTCGTTTATATGCGAGTGCTGTATGTGGATATGTTTGTATGGAAATTGTTGATTTTTTTGGCCTAATGTTATCTATTTCTTATTTAATGTTTTACCGAAACATCAGGAACTTGTATTTTTAACATTTCGCTCAAAATAGCATGCCTGAGTATATGTTCTTTAGTTTAAAATATTCTGTAAAAGTAAAAGTAACAATGCAATTGCAAAGTTTCCTCGTTCGTGATCATTTTATTCCTTGGACACAATTAAATCAACGAGAAAAGACGAGAACTCTGCATCACTCGTCCTTCTAAATAAATTTTGTTCTAATGTAATGGATAGTGACTATCGTGTTTAATAAAAAAGAAGAAATTTGAGCTTAAATATTTCATAATCTGATAATTCTCTTTTTCAAAAAGTATTGCATTACTAGACCAGTGTTCACTTCACTTTCAGAAGAACGTGGAGCTATTTGCCACGTTCATCTGTGTACGACCTGTGTATGACGTGATAATGGTTTTGATTTGCTTACACATATGTATTTATTCATTAATTGTTTTAATTTAACGTGGAAAATGCTGACCTCCCAAAGCATTTATAAGCACTGAATATTGTCAGTGTGGCTTCTATCGAACAGAAGAAAATATAAAACGAGGAGGTTTACACAAAAACAAACACAGACTGAAAAACTGACCTTTTGAGAGCCAAGAACTAGCTAAAAAACTTTTTTAATCCTTGATTTGCAATTTTAGTAAATTATCTCTTGTAATAGTTATAGTGTATTACATATGTTATAGTGTATTAACATTAAAATAAATGTATTTTTTCATTTATGAAGTTTTATTAGTTTATTATTATTATTAATATTATTTTTTGAATGGAATACATATTTATTCTAGGTCTGAGGAGCGCCCAAAGAACAAATTCGTTTTCCCCCTTTCTTCAACCTAGAGAAATGTATATTCCCCTTTCAGGATGTAAAAAGCCGTGAACTAGGATCCACCACTATGATCCTCCTCCACCTTTGCCGGAAAAGTCGATATGTGTAAAAAAGGGAAAGCAAGAGAATTATCGCAATCCTGGCCATAAATTCCCAACATCTCCTTTAAGAACTCCGAGTCAACTCTATCAATAATCGTAAAACACGGTGCTCGAATCGCCGGCGCTCGGGTGCACCGAGTGGCAACTTAGGGCACATTGAACAAAGTTGCGACTCGAAAGTACTGCGAAGCTTGGCGAAGCGGGGCCCCTGCGTAGAGAGCCGGAACTTCAACGGAGCGATTCCGTTCTTTGTGGAGGGCTCTCGTATTTTCCGGCGACTGTGTCTCCGGCGGATTCAGCCTCCCACTCACCCCGTTGTGTTATTACTGTTCCGTGGCTTTCCAAACTTACGGGCAAACGAGCGACAGCGGTGGCCTGAGATGGGCTGCCATGTATTTGTCTGAGATCTTGAAAGAAAGCGTGGCTCCGTAGTATGCATTTAACGAGTTTACATTTAAGGAGATTTGCTGACGTATTGAAACTAAGCAAATAGTTTCATGTAACCTTAATAAGGTTTTCAATATTATTATCGAATGTATCTTGTTGTGAAATTTGTACTAATAATTGATTGATTTTTTCGTGTTTTCGGGCGCGTCAACTGCTTTGATCATTAGTCCCGTTAGTGTAGTGCATGATTTTCTCGGGAGATGGCGGTGATCTTCCCCCGCTGGATGGCGAGATCCGGCGCCGACCGTCGGCTAGTGGGGTTTCCCCCTAACCAGGACTCTCCCACCAGCGGGGCTACGCCCCAGCCGGGACAAGCTCTAAGTTCCCGACCGGCCTCCCGGAATATGTGGTAATGTAGTGCATGTTAGTGTGTGTGTATAAGGGGAGAGGATAGGACAAGGAATGAGAAGGACAGATCGCGCGCGGTCCGTGGCCCGTTTCATAGGGTACTGCTCCGACATTCGCCTGGTGTTGATCGGAGAAACCACGGAAAACTACCGATCAAGCAGCCGGCCGCTAGAATTCTCCTCCAGACAGCGACTGAATTCGACCTAGCTGGAAAGTTAGTGTCGAAAATCCTGCCGCCGTCAGGACTCGAACCTAGGACCTCCCGGTTAGAGGCGCTGCAGTGAGATCAGTTGATGCGTGATGCACTGAGCTACCGTTCCCGGTTCCGTAGAAGATCGAAACGAAACTACGGCAGAATACATTATTTTTTTAAATGTTACCAGACGGCTCAAAAAGTCTCCCCGCAGTGGCGGTCTCCCCACTCCACCATCCTTTATGCGTAAACGGCAACATTGCGGTGATCGCATAAGAATACGATCAGGTATTTTTATTTTAAATACTGCTTGCTTGCAGCGAGCGCGCTTCTGAGAATTACATTCGAACACTGTCACGCTGGTTAAGCTCGTGCTGTTGTCGTTTCCGCGTAAAGGATGGTGTAGTGTGGAGACGGTCTCTACCGAGATACTTATTGAACGCTCTGGTATATATTTAAAAAAATAATGTATTCTGCCGTGGTTTCGTTTCGATCTTCTACTGAACGGATTGTATTTATTTTTCCTTTGAATGATAGAATGTAATCCCTGGGTGTGTTATCTGATATTGTTTGTGTTAATTTACCAGTATTTGCGGTGTAAATTAATTAAATTAGTCATTCTTTAGTAGTACGCTTATCAGTAGTCAATTGGTTTCTTCCAAAGGCTGTCTGTTTGAATTATCGATAGATAAGAGATGTCGATAGATGTAAGATCTAATCGCTTGATGTCCTGTATAGTGTTTACAATTCGTCAATATTGTGTTTCAGGTGTAATAATTACATTTTGGTATTGACTGTGATTTCGTATATTTGTTTTCGTGGAGAAATTCGGACAGTGGGTTTTGTTCGGATTTATTGAAGTAGTCAAGTTGTGCAGAGGTTATGTCGCATTTCGAATCGTTTACCACGAGCCCCAAAAGTCACAAACATAAATTAACTGAACATAAGGAAAGAGAATGTCAGTGCGGATGTGGTAGAGAAGTAATTTCGATTCTTGTTGGATCTTTATTTATGAAATGTTGTTCAGTTTTTTTCTTCTTTCTATTTAAGAATTTGCTTTGTGAACATTAGTCTGGGTACAGTATTTTTCATTTACCTCAGACCTCACTGTCAAATTTTGTTCCCACTAGTATATAATAATATACACACAGTGTAAATATGAGCTAATATGTATTTATGAGTGTAAAAATGAGGTAGCTCGAAATTAATTAAAAATAAGATTAGAATTATAAAAATTCATAAATGACTGCACGTGATTAGCCCTCTCTGCAGAAAGAGATCAGATAATTTCGATTACGATCAACACGATTTGTGAAGGTTTAAACCTCATCATATCTCATATGACACATTTCTTAGGCCAGGGAGCTTTCGCTGATCCTCAGAGAGGTACATGAACTTCCAAAGGTTCCAGGCGCCTTCCTTGAAAACCTCTGCCGCAGCCGATTTGGCTGTGGGCGGAAAAGAAGGGATTTCGGAAGGGCCTGCCCAGGGCAGCCCCGTCTCCGCCGATCAAGTCAATAGCTCTCTCTTTCGGTCCTTCGACTGTCTGACTGGGGCACTTGCTCGGGGGTTCTGCGGCAGCGTGGGCGGGGCGGGGCGGGTGGGGGCGTGGGTGGAGCGGGGTGGGGGCGGGGGCGGGGGCGGAGGCCGAGACGCGATGTCGCAGCGCCCGAGGCGCCGTCTCGCTGAGTTCGCACCCGTTCAGAGGGAGGGGGAGGGGGGAGGGGGAAGCGAGCGAGTTTGTGATGCAGACGTGGCGATGTGGCGGAAGGGGCGGGGGGAGGGAGCGTGGATGGGGACGGGCGGAAGAAGCGTAGCGGTAGAACTACGTGGTGAGGAGAAGCGTGACTGGAAGAGCGTTACGGAGAGGAGCGTGGCGGGGTGAAACTGAGGAAACGGAAAGACATGTCGGGGATAGACATGGTTGGTTGAACGCGTCAACTACTGAGGTCATTAACCCCGTAAGTGTAGTGCATGTTTTCTCATTGGGAGGTGGCGGTGGTCTTCCATCGCTGTATCTGGAGCGATCCGGCGTCGAACTACCGGCGGCGGGGTTTTCCCAACCAGGTATCTCCCACCAGGAGGGCACCGCCTCAGCCGGATCAAGCTCTAAGCTCCCGACCGGTCTCCCGGAATATGTGGTAGTGTAGTGCGTGTTAGTGTAAGTGTGTGTGTAAGGAGAGAGGATAGGACAAGGAAGAAGAAGGAAAGATCGCGCACTATCCGTGGACCGTTTGTTAGGGTACTGCTCTGGCATTCGCCTGGCGTTGATCGGAGAAACCA
Organism: Teleogryllus occipitalis; assembly: GCA_011170035.1. Classification (NCBI taxonomy): domain Eukaryota; kingdom Metazoa; phylum Arthropoda; class Insecta; order Orthoptera; family Gryllidae; genus Teleogryllus; species Teleogryllus occipitalis. Next base: position 58,836 of record BLKR01004894.1, on the reverse strand, counting down.
CGGAAAACTACCGATCAGAGCAGCCGGCCTCTAGAATTCTCCTCCAGACAGCGACTGAATTCGACCTAGCTGAGAAGCCAATGTCAAAACATCCTGCCACCGTCGGGACTGGAACCTGGGACCTCCCGGTCAGAGGCACTGTAGTGACATCAGTTGATGCACTGAGCCACCTTTCCCGGTGATACACATGGTGGGAGGAGCGTGGCGGCGAGGCGGGTGGCGGGTTGAAGCTGAGGAAACAAGAAAGGAACTGACGGGGATAGACGTGGCGGGAGGAGCGTGGAGGGATGGGGCTTGGCGAACAACGGGGCGGGATGCGGGATGTGGGGGTGGAACGCGCCAGGTCGAGTGTAGCGGTGGCTCGTGGAGTGAGGAGTTGTGGGTCTACAAAACGCGGCCGTAGAAAGACTAGGTTCTCTCTGATAGTTTTGAAGAAAATCATTTTTTGACAGGTTGGAAGACTGTACTATCAGATTGGTAACTTTTTTAAACTCTTTTCAAACCAGTCTTGTAGAAAACCTTCATGGAATAAAATGTCATAATGTAATTTAATCATTATTAAACGCCTCTCAGCTTTCAACTTTCAGCTTTCTCTCCTGTAAAAATGTATTCGGTATTGTATAGAATTGTGTCATTCTGAGGCCGCGAAAACGAGATCATTGTATTACATTTTTGGAGAACACCGGCAAATGGTAGTTGGGTTGTCTGACTATTTCAGATTTGGTTTGTATGATGCTAGTTTTCACTTTGAAAACAATTATTTAATAAGTGAGTTTTGTTAACAGGTGTATTTATAGAATTATAGCTATTTATTGTATCAAAATTATCTAGTCGTGCTACGAAGAATGCATTGAACAATCTCTAGTATTGAAAACAGTTATCTTTGGTCCATAGTATCTACCTTAGCGATCGCTAGAACATTAACAGACCAGCGCAATCAAACGGTCAGTTGAAGAGATCAAAACCGGTCAGTAGTGACCTGATTGTAACGATTGAAAGTGTAGCAAATGCGGGTTGAATAGCCCATTGAATCGTTCCCACCTCTGATAAAGAGCCATCCCAGAGAGACGGTCCGGCGTTGCACACACAATCCTTCGCGTAGACTTCGCTAGGGCCATCAGACGAAGGGGCGCGCGAATTGGTTCGAACTAGTGGAGAAAATGGGAATTAATATATTTTAATTAGGAGCAAAATCTGTTATCCAACTTCTCCAAAAGGTTGTCACGGGCCAGGTATCCATTGACATTCCGCCACCCCGCAGAAATTTTACAACTCTTACTTTTGAATTTCGCGGCAGTTGCTGCGACCGCGAACTCCAGGAAACTACTTTCTTCGTCCTTGATCTTGACTTGCCTAGTGTATTACCCGCGCAGGTTTTCTTAAGCCCTCGTTTTGCTAGTTGTGACAGGAGTGGGAAGTTAGGTAATTTTGACGAAGGGAATTTTACATCGAATTTGTAGTTCGTTTTTCGATGCCAAATAGTTTCTATTACACAAGAACGAACATATCTGATTATCAGACTTTGTCTACAACGTTTGTTGCTATCATTTATTCTTAATTCAAATAAAGCTAGCAAAGGGGTGGGGGTAGGTATTCCGGAGCTCAAGAAAATGTGCGCGTATAATACGTTTTGTGACTTTCGGCCATACCTGCGTCATGAGCGTGCCTGTGACATCGAAGCTTCTGCGACTCGCCGCGAGCAAGTCCATGGCGCATGCGCGAACGGCGCAGTGGCTTCGAGCACGTACGCCCTGCACCACGCAGAGAGCAGTCTCTGAGGGGAGGGGCGGGTTCACAATTTGGAGTAGTAATTTAATTTAATTTCGTTTTAGCGGTAATTCGTTTTATTTGTTGAAATATCTTGATAAGACCAAAAATTCTACATAAATTTTAAGAATAATTATTATTGAACATTGTAAAGATAGGCTAGTATATAATTTTACAATTGCTTTTCGAATTCTATTTTGTTTGTGAAAATCGAAATCAAGGATGCCACTTAATTCTTCTTCTCTTGTGATTCAAACTACTTCTGCTCTTCTTCTTTTTATTTATTTATTTATTTATTTAAGTAAACATTTTTAGTTTCAGTTCCAACATTAATAAAATCGCCATCATATTGTGTAATATTTATGTTTGTTGACATACGTCCCTTAATCGATGTCTTTTTAGACGCTCCATGATCTTGATGAATAAAGAGGACCTCTCAATGGCAATTGCATTAAACTCGTTTACTGCACCTGTTGTGCTATATGGTTGATGTTATAAATCACCAACTAAATCTGTTTTATTCTTTTTTTCAGGTGAGTGCATTTTGAGAGCTCGGTGGTTATTGCAGTAAAGTGTGAGTAAACATCACAAGTTTGTAGTCTGTAAGATCTCTTTTGCAGTGGTGAGTGGAATGGTTAGAGGTGTAGTAATTTAGATTAAATATCATTTAATGTTGAAGAGGCGGTAGAACATTTCAATTTGTTATTCCTTTTATATTGAAATCTTCTCTGAATGAGGCCCGTTTGGAAGAATGTAAATACATTTAACTCAATGATATGCAATGCGTGAATTTAGCTGACTTCCAAATGGAATGGCCTAATTATGAAGATTGTTATTTCAAAGCAGTAAATTATTTGTAAAATATGCTTGCTAATAAGTTAAACTCTTTGACTAGTTCTCTTATATTTCAATGTATTGTGCGTAATTCGTAGCTGTTGATATTGGAAATCTTGTTAATGATTGTTAATGTGAATATCCAACCAACTATCGGGTATTCTGTATTACACAACCAAGTAATCGGAGACGGGAGACCGAGATCTAATCACGGTGGCTAAATTAGTACCTAATGGTTCAATTTCCTCCTAGATTCCGAAGGGAAGTAAGGCCTTGGGTAAAAGTAGCGCACACTTGACTTTCCTGAGCTCCCAAGCTGCCTAGGCAGGCCGTGGAGGAAAGAACAAAATTGAAACGTGTCATGTGGTGATCGGGAGACACAATCATGACGCAAACAGGCTCGAGGAAGCACTGGAAATCGCGACGAGACCGCCTCGTCAGAATGTTTTGCTATCTCGTGCTAATCGTCGTAAAGAAATGGAAGTCCTGGACATAAGTGTGAAAGTCCTCCATGTGCGATATGAACAAAATCCATATCTCAGGGGAGGTACGAAACAGTTGCACCCTTTTCGCGTGTGTGCCGCGCAGTGCGACCGATAAATAACCGCCGCGTTTTAACGCCTCGCAGTTGGGCACAACAGCCACATTGTGCGCGGGGAAGTCGACGATGGCGCATCCCGCGCAGTTTCCTTTTTGTGCGGCGCCGCGCACGGGGCTCGGGGCCCGGACGCCGCCGCGCATCCGTTGTTCTCTTCTCCGCCTACCCCTCCCCGCCCCCGCCCCCGCCCCGGGCGGTCGGCGCCTGAAGATGCTGGGGACGCGTTGCCTCCCTCCGGCGTCGCCGCCCCCGCCGCCGCCGCCGGCCGCTCGTCCGCGAACAATGGAAATCGTTACGGTGGCGGCGGCGGACGGGACCCGGGCAGGGGGGCGGGGCCGGGCCCGGCCGGCCCAGGCGTTCCACAGGGAGGAAAGTCGGGCACTGCCCGCGCACTCGGGCCCTTCGCGTCCCCTGCGGCCCCACACCCCCCTCCCGCCCCCGCCATCGACCTCCCGCCGCCCCCGCTCTCTATTTCACTAGACGTGCCATTCCCTCGGCAACTGCTCGCTTCGCCGGGAGTTCTCCGACTCGGGGGCGGCGGCTGTGCGGGTGGTAGGGCGAGTAGGGGTGGTGACGGTGGGCGGGGCTGGAGAGGGGTGATGACGGCGACGGCAGTCGTAATGGTGGTGGCTTTCGCACGCCTAGGCGGGGGGAGGGGAGATGCGGGGGGGGGGCGCTGGCGACGCAAACGCGAGCCTCGGCGGGGATATGCCATGACAGGACGAGTGCGCAAGGCGATGGGCAGACGATGTCTGGCGTCTGTTATCGCGCACTCACCGTCGCGACGGTGAGAAGACGATAGCAGCTCTAAAGCGAGGGGTGGGTTGGTGACCCGGCTGGGTTGCGCTGTCGGCGAGGAAACGGTCGGATGATCTCTGGGCAGTAGGGATGGGCGATTTAATCACGATTAGTACAACAATCGATTATTTTTATACGATTAATCGAGAAATTGAAATCGATTATTTTCACACCGATTAATGTACACATCGATTATTTTTTCCGATTTTTAGCTCGATTATTTTAATTCAAGTATTAATTTTCAAGACAAAATATAATATACGTTATTACTTTGAACTTTAGTAATGGAATTCGTCGTCTCTCTCTTCCATATTGTTCTTTTAAAGATCTGTTACTGAGATTTATATTGTATGAAAATGTTTTTGTAAAAGATAAATTTATTTATTTTGTATATTAGATGAAAATAAAAGAATTGAGATTTGTTCCATTGAGTAGTTGCATTTTATTTGTACAAAAACCGTGTGTATTGCATTCTTCTGTATTTAATTTTAAAAAGTTAACGTGATTTTATTTGATGAACATGCAAATAACAGTTAAATTAGACTTAAACACAAACTTTAATTAATAAAATTTAACAAGTCAGAAAATTGAGAATGATTCGCATTATCGTGATAAGTGTTCTTAAAATAAGTGAAGTTACTAATCAATTCATTAATTTACAAAATAAAATTACCGATTTTATGCATTTTACACATTATTCAATAATGCGTAAAATGCATAAAATCGTTATTTTTTTATTTGTCCCCGGTGAATAAGCTGATATGTCAAAAAAAACTTAATTTTACAGGGGAGCAAAAAACAACTTTAAACTAATGCTGTAAATAAAGGATTTATGATATTAAAAAAAAACTACACAAAAATAGTTTTGTTTGAATATCTCTGTCGTTTGAATATCATTAATCCCTGCTTTAATTCATTTAAAGGTTGTTTTTTGCTCTGCTGTAAAATTAAGTATTTATGAGTTATCTGCTTATTCACTGGGATCAAAGATTTAAAACACGTGAAAACTAATCGAATATATAAGATTAATCGATTAATTCGGAACGATTAATTGATGTATATTAATCTATAAAAATAGATTAACATACATCGATTAATAATAATAATAATAATAATAATAATAATAATAATAATAATAATAATAATAATAATAATAATAATAATAATAATAATAATGCCTTTATTGATATGGCGAGGCTCGGGCCATCAGGCCCGCTCTTCCACCTAACCACAAATCGTTCCGAATTGTGAAAAAATAATCGTTATTTTTTAATAACTACATCCCTTCTGGGTTATGGCGGCGGCTGGGCAGCGACGCAGGATGGTGATCGTGCGGGGCTGGGCGGGCTCTGCGGCGGGGCGATAGAGGGGGGAGATGGAGGGGCGATGGAGGGGCGATGGCGGAGCGCAGGCGGTGCTTGGCGCCTCGTCTGGTCGCGCGTTCTGGCCTCGCAAATCGACCAACTCCAGCGCGCGCAGAGCGTCCGCCCGCCCTCGCTGGGTTTCCGCCTCGCAGGGCCGTTCGCCAACCCGGAGCTCTAATTTTCGCATATGCAACGCTCCCTGTAGTTACTGCTGGTCGCCTAGTTTACCCGTATGAACTGCTATTACAATCTGCCTTCCGCAGTTGCACTAATTTTCTTATGCGTAACTTCCTCTGTATTTCTTGCCATTGTCTCCCTTTCGTATGTACAACGCTTTTTATATTTCTAGTCATTACCCTAATTTGTCTATATGCAATATAGATTTCTGATATTTTGCTAATTTTCTCTTGGCAATGCTACATTTATGTCTGACACTTCGTGCGTTAAACACCCTCCGCATTTTATGAAATTTCTTGATTTGCTCTTGCCATTAGGCCTGAATTGTTATATTAATTTAATTGGGTACATGTTCTTAAAAAAATTAAAAAATTGTTTTAGAATTATAGATATTTTTTTGTTTAGTTAACTAAATATGCTCCATAAAAAATCGTTGATTATCTCTATGTTAATAGCACGCGTGCAATTAAAATTCCATCGTGTAATTAAAAATTCACACCTACCAATCAGAATTCAGAAAAGAGCCAAATCGGTTAATTAGGAAACTATAATTCAGTAGGCCATGAAACATGAACAAAAATGTACATCACGGTTTACATTTCTACTACAACAGCACATAAATAGCGAATGAACAAAACTAAATTGGGAAAGTAAACGTTCATCTAGCTGACTTATGGAACAACGTAAAATATTTAACGTGGATAAATTAAATGTTTTACGTGTAAAACATTTGGTCTTATGATTACAAATGTAAAAATGTAAACGTCAGTTGTGTTTACCAGTTCTAAAAGTACGCTTTATCAAAACTGTGTCCGAAGTGGCTAGTTTCTCCCCAATATTTCTACATGTTGAATTCTCTCTCACGCATGTCTTTGCTTTTCGTGGGAAGTAATGTTTTCGTAACTTTGTCAGCTTCTAATATTTTATTTGCAAAATGTTCAGTACCTTCTATTTGCAAATATTTCGTGGAAACGAAAACAATGCAAGGCCCATTAAAATAAATATTTTTCAGAAGCAATACTACGTCATGAAATGCATGCCTCGGGTGGAAAATATGTGCTTGAATTTCTTAAAATTTGAATTATTCGTAAATGAAAACGAAAAAATATTGAAAGTAACATGTGTATAAAGGGGTATAATTGCACTCACGGTATACAAGAAAACTCGCTCCTATCGTCGCTCGTTTTCCTCAACATACCGTTCATGTAATTGTAGTACAGCTCTTTTTATACACTCGTTTCGCTAATTGCTATAATTTTTTACCGGGAGAGGTGAGTAATTAAATCGTGTATATTTAACGTGTTATTTCTAGTATGGTCAATTTCTCTAATAGAGATGATCGAAAATAACTAACATTTCATTTTAAATTCCTCCCTTCACGAAGAAAATTAAAAACTGATTTTTTGTGCTTCAGAGTGAGATATGATTATTGTTTTGTACTAATGGAACAGTTGAAAAATGGCAGTTATTCCGTGTGTGTTGGTTTATTTACCATCTCAAAATCATCTTGTGCCATATTTACTATGGTGCAATATCGCAGTAGTAATAATTAAAGAACTGTATTTCACATATTGCTTTAAATATGAAATAGAAGACAATGTATAATACCTCTTTCGAACAAACACATTAATAAAAAATGTAAAATTTTTATACGCTCGTATGTTTTTTAAAATTTAATATGTCACTTGTGTATGTTTCTGATTGAGGCAGTAAAGTTCAACATTAGAATGTACTGTACCTATTAAATACGGACGTTTTCGTATCAATTATTTCTTCTTCAAAACAAAACTGGCTCGATTTAATCAATGTATTTAAAATATTAATTACTTTAATAGTATTTATATTTTTTATGCTACAATGTGAATTGGTACATTATAACCTATGCATCGATTTTTAATATTATAATAATAATATAATATATAATAATAATTCAACAGCTAGGTTAGAAATATCCCTGTTCTTGGAATAGGAGAATTTTCTTCTCTGTAGAGTGTTGTGAACGCCATGCATTATCCAAGTGCGGAAGTACGAGATAATGCGATGGCCTCGTCTTGAATCAAGGGTCGTCCTCCGCTGGAAGCGTAGTTGCAATAAGCGCGGGTGGGCGTTGGGCAAGGGGGAGGTGAGTGGCGGCGTGGCCGGAGAGTGCTCGGCGGCGGCGGGCAGGAAATCGTAACAAATCCAGCGCCGAGAGTGCGCGGGCGGCGGCGGGAGAGCGGCTCCTCTGGAGAGTTCGGTGCCGCCGCCGACGCCGCGCGCAAGTCCTCTGCAAACATCGCGCGTCGCCGCACCGGCCCCCCCCCCCCCCACGGTCCGCTCCTAGCCCGGCCCCGCCCTCCACTGCGCACGCCCCCGCCTCCCCCGGCCACGGCCACGCCTCTTGCCGCGCTCTCGGCCCCGCCCCCGGCCCCGATCCCGGTCACGCTGCCGCCCCGCCCCGCCCCTTCATTGCGCCCGCCCCCGCCCCGTCCGCCGCCACGGCCCCGCTCCCGGTCCCCGCCCTCGATCCCGCTCCCGGCCCCGCTCCCGGTCCCGGTCCCGGTCACGCTCCCGGTCCCGCCCCTTCATTGCGCCTGCCCCCGCCCCGTCCGCCGCCACGGCCCCGCTCCCGGTCCCCGCCCTCGGCCCCGTCCCCGGCCCCGTCCCCGGCCCCGCTCCCGGCTCCGCTCCCGGTCCCGCTCCCACCCCGCTCCCGGCCCCGCTCCCGGCCCCGGTCCTCCAGGCTCCGCTCTGCTCGCCCGGCTCCCGGCCCTGCTCCGTCCTCAGCCTCCCGCTCCGGCCGCTCCCGGCCCCCCGGCCTCGCTCCCGGCCCCGCTCCCGGCCCGCTCCGGCCCCTCCCGGTCGGCCCGCTCCCCGCTCCCGGCCCCGCTCCGGCCCCGCTCCCCCCCGCTCCCGGCCCCGCTCCCGGCCCCGCTCCCGCCCCGCTCCCGGCCCCGCTCCCGGCCCCGCTCCCGGCCCCGCTCCCGGCCCCGCTCCCCGGCCCGGCCCCGCTCCCGGCCCGCGCTCCCCGGCTCGCTCCCGGCCCCGCTCCCTGCCCCGCCACCCGGCCTAGCTCCTAGTTCCGGCCCCGGCCAAGGCTCCGCCCCCGCCCCTACTCTATGCCCACTCCCATCCCATCTCTGCGCCCGTCGCTATCCATTCTCTGCACCCACCCCCGGCACTGTCCCCAGGCCCCACCCGCTGCCCCGCCCCTGGCACCGCCAACTGGCCCGCCCCCGCCCTGTCCCGGTCTCACTCCCCGCCCCTGCTCCGCCCCCGCCCGGCCCCGCACCCGCACTTCGGTGCGCCCACCCTAGTTGCTTCCTTAGTCACCGACTCTTTCGTCGCGATCGTCACCGCCGCCTGTTACAGAACGATTTTCCTAAGGATGAGCCAAAGTGACAGTTCGCGAAAACTAGTGAACATCACATGTATTTCAGAGAAGTATCCCTCCGCCGCGACAGCTGTTCAGCCACACCCCTTCGTAAAATATTAATGGCTCCTGTGAAAACCCCCCTACGAAGAAATCTAAGAGTTTCGCTGAGGTATAGGCAAGTACGTGAGTCCGGGAAATATTTAAATTTACTTACGTATGTGAAAAATATCTTAACATGCTCTCACAATCAGTAAAAGAAAACTGTCACGAATGTAAGTAGAAAGAAAAATGATTTTAAGCCGGAAACACGTGCATCGGTACGCTTCTCGCATTCAAGTCTCGGTTTTAAAATAAACATACTATTTATCACACAAAAAGTAAATTCAATGGAATATACAAAGAAAAAAGGAATTCTTACAGAAGAGCACATTACACTGCACTTCCTAATATCAATTATTTCTTGCACTATATTTTTGTCGGACAAGGACACTACAAAGGGATGTGCCGAAGCCGTTTAACAGGTTAGCCAACTGCAAACGAACGAATGCGGAAAGGGAGTCTAATGAGCTCAAGGGCACAACGACCACAGAACCTACAGTTATGTTGCCAGCACTAGCTGTCACATTGGCTCATCCTTAGCAAAATCGCTCTATAAACGGACGGACACGACCACTGGCACCAACACTGCCAACGCCTCGTACGCTATCGTCTCCTTTCTCGTTGACCCGGCCGCCGCTGCTTCCGTTATCCCCGCCGCCATTGCCTTCGTTATAATGACCGTTTCCGCCATTACCTCCGCAACCACCTTCGTTATCTCCACACGCCATCTTTTGAGGTCAGGGCATCAACTGATGTCACTGCAGTGCCTCTGACCGGGAGGTTCTAGGGTTCGGGTCCTGACGGTGGCAGTATTTTCGACCCTAAATAGACAGCTGGGTCAATTCAGCCGCTCTATGAAGGAGAATTCTAGCGATCGGCTGCTCTGATGTAGTTTTACGTGGTTTCTCCGATCAATACCTGACGAATGCCGGAGCAGTACTGCAACAAACAGGCCACGGAATAAAGTTTTTAAAATTTACTCTGTCAGTAAGAATAGGTATAAATGATTTGCTCGTCAAATGTCGGAACAATAAGATCATTTGACCATAAGATAATTCTGGACGGTTTATTAGGAAATTCATTTCATGTAATCGTCCTGAGGTTGCCTCACTTTCTTCCGTTTTCCGTCATCGTCTCAGCCATTGCCGTTCTCGTCGATCCTGCCGCCATCTGCCACTTTATGAGCTGCCCTCGCCACCGCCTTCTCTCTCACAGCCGCCATTGCCACCAGTATCCCCTCCGCCATCGCCGGCCTGCAACCAATGCCATCATCTGCGCTGCCATAACTGTCGCCATCATATCCACTGTCACCATCTCAGTACTATCACTTGTACCACCGCCGGAAGTCATATAGTACAACTCTGCTTCCGTTACACAAGGCCGTCTCTTTTAGTTCCTGCAGAATTCCCATTGATATTGTGAAGAAGAGGCGAAGTGATTGATTTAGTTTTTAGGGGTCTTTGTATTTTACGATCTCCGGAACCCGGAGGTAGGTTAGATTGCACACGGTTTGTATCCCGTTGTCTTGTTCCCGATCACTTTTGGGAGTTTTCAGGGAATCCACAAAAAGGTGATTGTACGCTGCCTGTAGATTCAGTTCTACAAGGCGACACGAACTCACTGATGACTCTTACATGAAATACTTCTGCGGCCTCCAGCTGGGATCGAACCCGTGACATCTCAATTAGGCTACGCCCAACCGCAAGGTATTCCTTTTGTGCTCTTCTTTCCTGGTGGTGGTGCCGTTGCTTCAGGTGGTGTAGGCTTGGCTTTGGACAAATAAAAGAGTGGAGAAGATGACTCCCCGTGGGTGAATTGCAACTCTTCTTTGCCCGCAAATTTTCTTGTGGCGCTTTAATAATGACAAAATATCCTTTCTTTCAGTCTGAGGTTTTTCCCCGTTCACTTTTCGTACGATATTGGAGGTAGATTTTACAACTTTTGAAGGAAAGCAGGTAGGTAGATTGAAATAACACACTAGACGGCGTGCTGCTCTACTTTTAACTATCGCCGCGCAAATTTTGTGTTCATTCTTTCCAAAATTTCAAGTCTCTAAACTCTTTGACCTAATCCAGAAATGAGTTTTGTGGCATCGATTAAAAGATGTGCAGTTTAATTTTTATCTTATTGATTAATTTTTCTTTTTGGTTATTTATGCATCAATCGGTCTTCCATCGATTTTAACCAATTCTGATTCTTAAAAACAACCACAAAAAATCCAATGTCATGAACGACACACTTTTATGGTATGTGTTCCGGTACATTTTCTTGTGGGACGAGAGTGAAAATACGAAAATTTAAAACGTCAGGTTAAATACTAGTTTTCGTCGCCCCTGCAAGAGCGTCCACGAGAGGAGTTAAAATATTTTTCACTATTGATAGGCACGAAATCGGTATGTCCATATTATAATAATGAACGAAACCGGACTCCCTAACCGAATAATAAATTATGTACCAACTGGCAGAAGAAGAGTTGGAAGCCCACAGACTCGGTGGATTGATGATGCAACGTTGAAGAGGACGGAACAAGCCTAATCCTTGATATTGAAGAAGACTATTGGCCAGGCAAAAAAGGAGATAATCCACATTAGTTTTATTTACTACAATAAAGCAGCATCAAACTAATGAATAAAATAAAATAAAATAAAATAAAATTCAGTCAGTTCCCTTTCAACCGCCATCGGCGATTCCAGAATCGAAAAAGCCTAGGGCCCACTGCGGCCGGGGTCGCCCCCGAGGGCGCATTTGTTCAGTGGCGAGGGCGGGGCGAGGCGGGGCGTGGCGGGGCGCGGGGCCCGGGCTAATGACCCGGAAGCCGCCTCGAGTGGGCGGGGCGGGGGCGGGGGCGGGAGGACGAGCGAAGGAAGACGCGACCTTCGCCTCGCAGCCATGGCGCAGCGCTGCCTCCCCGGCGCGACGCTCTGGTCGAGCGAGCGGCCACAGCAGGGGTGGTGACATACCGTTTGCCTTTCTGTGCTCTTAGGCTTCAATGAGCGAGGAAGAAAAACTACAGCTAAAAAAATTGCTACCTACTACCTCTTTATTGTGTTATAATTTTAGTATTGCTTAAAGTGTATTGCAGTTGTCACTTGCCACCGAACAGCAGACCACATGCGAGCTATAAAAATTATTATTATTATTATTATTATTATTATTATTATTATTATTATTATTATTATTATTATTATTATTATTATTATTATTATTATTATTATTGTTATTATTATGGGCAGCATACTACCTTCCCGTGCTGTGGTCCCGGGTTCGATTTCCGGTCGAGAGTTGTAGCTTTGCTTTAAAATCGTGCCAGTTTCTGTAGCTGTGTGACGATGAAAAGCTCATGCAGGTGGATCTTGCTAGTTACGGCGAAGAGAATACGTCATGTTCGCTTCATGTCGCTCTTACTCCCAAGCATGGGAATTTAACTAGGCCCAGGCATGGGGGACACCGGTAGCTGGCCGGCGAAGTCGGACTGCCGACCCATTAACGCCAAATACATTATTATTATTATTATTATTATTATTATTATTATTATTATTATTATTATTATTATTATTATTATCAAATTGCTAAACATCTGTAGGTTAGCTTAGTGTAGTGAATTTTCATACTGAAAATATGAATGTACTATGCAAGTTTATAATTAAATTTTTTTTAAATATAATACAGTAATCTCGCAGATCCTGCCATGGACATAGGACAAAGAATCGATAGAAATTCTTAAAAAATATGTTGCGTTACCAAATTAGATGTAATTATCGTCAGTCTGTTGAAACAAGTAGTGAAGGTTTATGCGGGAACTGCTGTATTGTAATTTAGTTTCACCTCAGTAGGGGCCTTAAACACTCCCTCAACGAAATACGCTCTTTTATAGTACTTTGAAAAAGCTATAAATGAATTCGGTTAAAAATAGTGAGAAGCGACTAGTCAAGTCGAGAGAAATCAAATCATCTAGATCATCCTTGTAGAAACCTCTCCCTAACACAGTTTTTTTCGAAAATATTTCTAGAAATTATTGAATTCTCCTCGAAGGATCCGAAAATAATTCACTCTTCTCCCCCACTCCCCTTAGTCCAAGATCCATCGAGTGACAAGTCACCTGCCCTTCGACTAAATGAGATCTAACAATGAGTAACGGAAGGACAGACTGACACACGTATGGAGAGACTCACGGATACACGCAAGTTACCCGAATACTACACTTAAGATGGCCATTCATGACTAAATATTACTATTTCTAACCATTTACAGAAAAGGGGAAAAAACTATCGTGTGAGGAAAGCAACTGTTAAGAAAAAGGGCACCGGGAACGGTAGCTCAGTGCATCAACTGATGTCACTGCAGCACCTCTGACCGGGAGGTCCTAGGTTCGAGTCCTGACGGCGGCAGGATTTTCGACACTGGCTTTTCAGCTAGGTCGAATTTAGTCGCTGTCTGGAGGAGAATTCTAGCGGCCGGCTGCTCTGGTTGATAGTTTTCCGTGGTTTCTCCGATCAACACCAGGCGAATGCTGGAGCAGTACCCTACCAAACGGACCGCGCGCAATCTGTCCTTCCTCTTCCTTGTCCTATCCTCTCCCCTTACACACACACTTACACTAACATGCACTACACTACCACATATTCCGGGAAACCGGTCGGGAGCTTAGAGCTTATCCCGGTGGGGCGGTGCCCCGCTGGTGGGAGAGTCCTGGTTAGGGGGAAACCCCACAAGCCGACGGTAGGTCGGCGCCGGATCTCGCCATCCAGTGGGGGAAGATCACCGCTATCTCCCGAGAAAAAACATGCACTACACTAACAGGACTAACGACCAAAGCAGTAGACGCGCCCGGAAACACGAAAAAATCAATCAATGAATTTAAAAAAGGCGTGTTGAAGACGTAGCAGAGCACTTGCAGTTTCTACGACTCGCGCTGACGTAATAGAGAGTTCGCCGCAGCCGCGCGTACGTCGGGCACAGGGAGCGCACCCCGCCCCCGCCCCCGCCCCCGCCCCCGCGCCCCCAACGCCGCTGCCGCCGCCGCAAGAAGCGGCGCCACGCTATCGATCCGCCACCGCCGCTGCCACCGCCGCCGCCGGGCTGCGATCCCAGGACTCCTTCACGCGCCGCTTGCACCCAAGGCCTCGCACCCCGTCCACGCTGCACATTGCTATCTATATGACGTGTGCGAGATCACGCCTGAGATATTACGTCTCGTTACTTAATAAAGATCATTATCGCCAATGTTTTTTAAATTTATTATTTTTATTATTATTATTATTATTATTATTATTATTATTATTATTATTATTTAATTGGAATATCGGCCATCTGGGTCCATGCTATACGTTATTTTCTGAGACAATTTTATTTTATTCCGTGGAAATTGACGTATCTTTCCTGGCTATGTCGGTAAGTCTTTTCGGCTGTACCCATTTTTCAAACAAAATTGTTAACCGCGCGAAAACCATTTCGGGCGGTTCGGGCCTTCGAATGGGTTTGATCGAAGTCAATCATGGGAATAGTCGATAACAGCAATTTTACATTCTCGCTGCGGAGCAGAGAGAAAGATTTGTTATGCTGCGCGGAATAACAGTGAATTTGCGGCAGAAAAACTTATTGCAGGGCCCTGGTGACGAAAAAGTGAATAAATCCAGTTGCTAAATTAAAAAAAAACTATATCTCCTAGTGTAGCCAAAATCCATTTTTTGTGGGTCCTTGATACCGAAAAATCGATTGGTGGCAAAACATCTGTCCGTCTGTGAACAACGCTAGCGATTAAACCCTTAAGCCGATTTCCTCCAAAATTTACATTCCCCAATCGATGAGGCTGATATCGAGGCCGCTTAAGTTTGTGATAATACTGTGAAGGACGTTTAAGAGAATGGTGAAAGTTTCATGCTCGTTGAAAACTAATTTTTCGAAAATCGAAAGAGTTCAAAATTTTTGCGGAGTCGTCCTACATTAAATTATTAAAGATAGATACTTTTTCCCTTAATGAAATCTGTACCTTAAAGATAGATTTTGATAAAGGTTGTGTGCAATTCGAAAATTTGAGTACTTTACGCGTAATTTTGCATGAAAATACGGGCGAGAAAGTACGTGCTGTTTTAGCACCTCAGTTTTTCTAGAATTTCCATTGATCCGCGTTGGGATGTCCGGTTCACTTCCTTAAGAGATCTCCAAAATACGCCACCTACAAGGCTAAAGTACAGGATGTGTGATTAACTTTATGGGGTTGTAAAAAAGTCGAAAATGATAAATTTTTGCCAATGAACTAATAATGGATAATTTCATTTTACACGTTCTCCGTGCTATATTTGTCTTTTAATGTTAGTCAACCTTGTATGAACAGGTGTTTGGCAGGTACATGAAATCTCCTTGGCTGCATCAGAACATGACCTACTCGACATTTAAGCTTAAGGAATTGCCTAACAAATATACTTGTATACTCCGTTACATGAATTCTTATTGAATGATAGGTTAGTAATTCTGGCTCATCAACTGCCAAGGTAGTTAGTCCTATAAGTGTTGTGGGTTAGTCCTATAAGTGTTTCCTAGGGAGGTGGCTGGGATTTCCCCGTGCTGGATGGTTAGATCCGCCGACCTACGTGCCGGTAAGCGAGGTTTTCCCCGAACAGCTATCTCACGCCATCCGAGCATAGCCCCGGCCGAGATAAGCTGTAAGCTCCCGACCGATCTCTCGACATGTGTAGTGCATATAAGTGTAAGTGTGTGTAAGTAAGGTGTGAAGAAAGGACAAGGAAGAGATAGGAAAGATCGCGGGCGGTCCGTGGCCCGTTTGTTAAGGTACTGTTTCGGGGTGCGCCTGGTGTTGATTGGAAAAAACACTGAAAACTACTGATCAGAGTAGCCAACCGCTAGAATTCCCCTCCACACAGCGACTATACGCGATCTAGCTATCTAGCACCTTTTGAAATATTTTGCCACCGTCGGAACTCGAACCTAGGACCAGTCGGTCAAAGGCACTGGAGTGACATCGGTTGATGTACTGAGCCACCTCCCCTGGTGTCCGTTACAAGAAATCTTTTTTATATGTTCATTGGCAAAAATGGATCATTTTCAGACACTCTTCATCCCAAACATTAATTTTAAGACAGTCTATACAGGATCTCCTGGTTTAAGAATCTTTAATTGCGGTCTCCCTGGAAATGGTTCCACAAATTGGGCATTCGGCAAGTAGCGAGCGACCGTTCGCTAAATCACGAGAAGTTCAGGTAATCGGCGAATGTTCGCTTCCTTTGATGTATCCAAAAAACCGACATGCTGTTTGCAGGGCGAGCATAAAATGTTTGGCACTTGGCAAATAGCGTGTTTGGGAAACGTTTTTGTGTCGTTTTGTGAAGCATCATTTTTGCTTGTTCTATACTACTGAATTGAATATTCGCGAAGACGTTTTTGTTAAAATATTTCCCGCAGGATTAAATGAAAGCATTTTATTTGTTATTCTAGAACAGTGTGCGTGCTGCATTTTTAAAAACCTGTTTGTGTGGTTTCGTTCAGCATCCTTTACTGCAGCATATGGAAGAGAATCCTAACGGCGTAACTTGTGATAGTGGAAATCTCTCTGTGCGTAGCTTCGTAGTTTTCAAGAATTTCGCTATCGAGGTTTCTCTGCATTACACTTTGCAATCTCGACAGCCTCCTGCTAAAAATGAGTACGTGTACGGGGGGAGAAGGATAAATATGGCGGACGGATGGATAGAACTTAAAATATCAAAACCCTTGACTTATGATTACAGTTATCGATGTTTCGCTTCTACCGCAGAATTCATCGGGTCTGCTGAGTTTATTGTGAGTTTACTAACAAACGCGCGGATATTCACTATTACAAGTTCATTGACAACAGTGATGGTTTTGGACGCCTCTTCATTCCCTACATTCTCATGTTATATTGAATGTGAGACACTGAATAAAATGTTTTTGAATGAGAGTTGTTGGTGGGACGGGGAAGAGAGCCGTAGAGGGGGAAAATGAAAATAATTCCAGATACCAAACAGTTCGAGTTTCTTGTGATTATAGTATCAAAATTTACTGCTGATATTACTTTCTAGTTTTCATAATTACTTTCCAGAGATGCGTGTGTGAGTGTATGTGTGTGTGTATGTGTGTGTGTGTGTGTGTGTTCGTGTGTGTGTATGTGTGTGTGTGATACGAGTAGACGAAACACTATAGACGAGTAGACGAAACGAGTAAACAAAACGCTTTCCTTGCGAATCTCTTTCAAAGTCTCATGTGTGTACATGAGTGAGCGTGGGTAGATTGTGGGAGGAAAATAAATAATTCACGATGTCAAGCGATTCGGGTTTCCGTTATCACAGTAATCCAGGTTTCGCTGTATTATGTTTTTCCGGTCTCTATCTGCCCACAAGTGTGTCTATGTGGATGGATCCGCACGTGTACGTGCCAGCGTGAGGAG
Source organism: Teleogryllus occipitalis (assembly GCA_011170035.1). NCBI lineage: Eukaryota > Metazoa > Arthropoda > Insecta > Orthoptera > Gryllidae > Teleogryllus > Teleogryllus occipitalis. The sequence continues at coordinate 41,425 of BLKR01004894.1, read as the reverse complement.
AATGAAGGGGTTGGGCGCTAAGAGAAGGCACAGAGAATAAAATTCTCGAAATAAAGCAGTTTGACTTTTCGTAACTGTAGTAATCCCTGTGTCACTATTATTATTTCCAGGTCTACCATTTCTGATCACGTGAGTGTGTGTGTGTATGGGTGTGTAAGTATGTGTGTGGGTGCTAGTTTGTATCTGTCAACCTCGAAGGAATGAAGGTATGGGGTGACAAAAAATGAAAAATCAAGCAGTTCGAATTTTTGTAGCTATAGTAACTCTCGGTGTCACGAAAATTCTTTCCAGTTTTTATCATTTCTGATAACGTGAGTGTGTGTATGTGTGTGTTTGTGTATATTGTTGTGTATGTGTCAACCTGGGAAAAATGAAGAGGCGGGGCGCAAAAGGAAGAAAGACTGAAATAATTCGCGCAATCAAGCAGTTTGACTTTGGTGAGTATAGTAAACAAGATGTCTAATTTCTTTCCAGTTTTTTAACATTTCTGATCACGTGAGTGTGTGTGTGTGTGTTGTTGTTGTTGTTGTTGTTGTTGTTGTTGTTGTTGTTGCTGTTGTTGTGACTGAGTCATCGTGGGAAGAATAAAGGGGCGGGGCGCAAAGAGGAGAAATAAATAAATAATTCGGAAACTCAGGCAGTTTGACTTTTGATGACTATAGTAATCTCGATATTTCTATTTTTTCCAGTTGTTATAATTTTTGATCACTGAGTGTTTGTGTGTGTGTGTGTGTGTGTGTGTGTGTGTGTGTGTGTGTGTTGTTGTTGTTGTGTATGTGTCATCCGGAGAAGAATGAAGGGGCGGGGCGCAAAGAGGAGAAAAAAATAAATAATTCTCGAAATCAAGCAGTTCGACTTTTCGTAACTATAGTAATCCCGGTGTCAAAAAAATTATTCCCAGTTTTTCTCATTTCTGATAACGTGAGTGTGTGTATGTTGTTGTGTATGTGTCATCCGGGAAAGAATGAAGGGGGCGGGGCGCCAAGAAAAGAAAAAAAATATTCGCCAAATCAAGCAGTTTGACTTTTCGTAACTATAGTAATCCCGGTGTCAAAAAAATTCTCTCCAGTTTCTGCCATTTCTGACAACGTGTGCGTGCGTGTGCGTGTGGAGGTGGCGAGGGGGCGTGGCGCCGCAAAGGCCAGAGCGCCCATCGCATCGCATGGCGTGGCGTGGCGTCGCATGGCGTGAGCGGGGCCGGGCGGGGCGGGACCGGGCGGAGCGGGACGGGGCGGGGCGGGGCGGGGGGGGGGGGGGGGGGGGGCGGGTGTGTGTTGGCGCGGGGCCAGCGCGGAGCGGGAGCAGAGCAGCGCAGAGCAGAGCAGCGCGGCCGCGGTCGGCGCCAGGAGAATCAATCGCGCGCGAGGGCGGGGGGGGATGGGCCGTTGGGCCCCGGGGCGGACGCAGCGAGGGGAGGGGGCGGAGGGTGCGGGTGGCGAGACTAGGAGGAGGAGCAGCAGGCGGGAGAGAAAGAGATGCTGAAGACGGCGGGGATGAAGCGGTGGTGGCTGAGGGGGATGTGGAGATGAAAGCTTAGGCGGAGGTTGCTTTGTGATTGGTTCTCAGTGATTCCGGGCGTGTCTACTACTATGGTAATTACTCCCGTAAATGTAGTGCATGGTTTTTCATCGGGAGGTGGCGGTGATCTCCGCTGGATGGCAAGATCCGGCGCCGACTTACAGTCGGCTAGAGAAATTTTCCCCTACCAGGTAGCTCCCACCAGCGGGACACCGCCCCAGCCGGGACAAGCTGTAAGCTCCCGATCGGTCTCTCGGGTTATGTGGAAGTATAGTGCATAATAGTGTAAGTGTGTGTAAGGGGAGAGGATAGGACAAGGAAGAGTTAAGAAAATCGCTCGCGGTCCGTGTCCCATTTGTTAGGATACAGCGTCGGCATTCGCCTGGTGGTGATCGGAGAAACCGCGGAAAACTAACGATCAGAGCAGCCGGACTCTAGAATTCTCCTCCAGACAGCGACTGAATTCAACCTACCTGACAAGCTAGTGTCGAAAATCTTGCTACTGTGGGGACTCGAAACAAGGACCTCCCGATCAGAGGCACTGCAGTGACATCAGTTGATGCACTGTGTCATCTCTCCCGGTATTAGGTGGGTGTGAGATGAAGACTGTAATGGATGTGGAGATGGTCACTTAGGTGGATATGTGGAGGTGATGAAGGACTCTGCGAAAGATAAGAAATTGTCTATCCCAGTGTACGGCGAAGGCGGAAAAGCAGGCAGAGTACATGAGTGGGATAAGCCAATCGGTGTGAAAAAACGGAAGGAGAGGATAGCAGACGTGGAGTCGCAAGCGAATGCGTAGCTGGAGATAAAGATATACCATGCAAGAAGATAGTGCGGGCGAAGGAAGCATGACCGCGAAGGAAACAGGGGATACAGTGGTATGCATCCATGGCGGGAAGCAAGCTTTTTGATGGCAGTGGCGCGTACTTCGCTGACGAGTGTGTGAAGTGGATGTGTAGATAAAGGCTGAGGCGGATGTGTGGATGTGGGAGCGGGAAATGAGGTTTTGACAGCGACTGTGGTAGAAGAAATGAGTAAGACAGCGGATGTAGTGACGGAGATGGGCTAGTGGTAATGAGAACTGTGGCTTCAATGATGTCTCCCATTGGTAGGGAGCAGTTGGGCGACGAAGCGGGGTGTATGTGTTGATTTGATAGGAAGCGGTAAGAGAAATAGCTAGAGAAGCACAGAAAAGCTAGAATAGCACAGAAGCTAGAGCATTATGTGGCGTAGGCGGTAGCTGGAGAAGTGGGTTTGATCTAGAACGTTGAGACGTTGACATTTCTTTTCTTTGACATTGCAACTACTTATAAATAATGTCTGAAATTGGGTCTGTCTCCATCTCTCTGCATCATTCCCAATGATAGTGTGATGTTTGTATTGATACTAAAAGTTTTCTATCTTCCTAGCATATAAACGTTTGACTGACAAATGTTGAATGTTCGTATTCTCCCATTCGCCCATTCTGAAAGGTTATTCTAACTTCCAAAACACTCCTTCTTGACCTTTCATTTGTGCACGTGTAATTCTATATTCAGTGGCCACGGACGAGATTTTAATGCTAAGTACCAACGGTAGAAAAGTGCCTGACAATAAAAAAAAGTGATCGTGATACCTATCACTGAAAAGTCACTGAATTTGGAATTGTCTGAACGTGTTATAAAGTTCAAGTTGATGACGTACGCTATTCGTGGGGTCCTAAGTTTTCGTTTCGTTGAAATGCCAATGCTCATGCGTCGTCTGCATTCGAAATCACTGCATTGAGGCTTTCCCAAAACATCGGCACCATCCGCACAGCGAAGCATCGAAAGCAGAAGTATCGATTGTGGAGAAATGGAAAGTATCGCACGGGAGCTGGCGCGTCCGAGCTGCAGTGTCTGCAGAGGGAGCCACCCCAATCGACTGCGGCTGCGAGCGCCCCGCTGCACCCCCCCCCCCTTCGCCCTCGCCCTCTCCCTCGCTCTCGCTCTCGTTGGGTGCAGCCAACGACGCTTCCTTTTTTCATTCGCCGATGCGACGTCCCGCGCTTCATTCCCCCCCCCCCGCCCTGCAATCTCTCCCCTAAGCCGCGCACTACCCTCCCGCCCGCGTCCATCGCTCGGTGCTTCGACACCGCTGCTCCCCTGCGCTCCCCGCTCCTCGGCCCCTTCGGCCGCCCCCGCCTCCACTCCCACTCCTGCCCCCACCCCCGCCCCGCCCACCCCAACCCGCTCTACCCCTGCCCTGCCGCGCGCCGCCTGCCCCCTTGCCTGCCCCGCTCCCCTGCTCCCGCCCCACTCTTGCCCCACCCCCGCACCCTCCCCGCCCCTGCCCCGCACCCGCCCCCACTCTAGCTCCGCCCCCGCACCTCTCCCCCGCCCTGCCCCACCCCCACTCACGCCCTGCTGCGCCTTCCCCGCCCTGCCCCCACCCACCCCCTCACCTGGGCCCTCCCGCCCCGCCCTGCACCTGGGTCCCACCCGCCCCGCCCTTTCTCCCCTGCCCTCCCCACCTCTCTCCTCGCCCTCACACCGCCACGCCCCTCCGCGTCCGGCGCTGACCGCCGCCTCCCCGCCCCTGCGCCATACGGTCCCCCTGCCCGCTCCTCATAACGCTCTTCCCGGACTGCGTTGGCTGGCTACTAAACGAGAGCTACCCTTCCCGAAACTTTCCATCCTTTAAACGCACTTCTGTCCATCTGCCCGTCCCTTCCTCGCATCCTGACCGTACTCCCCACCCACCCCCACTCTCTGTGTCCGGTAGCCTGTCCGTTCCCTCTTCCATTGCGCGGTTCTCGTCCTCACCTCCCTCTCCACTCCCCGGCCCCGCTCTCCGCTGATCTCCTCCATCGCACTGTTCGTGCCCCCTCCACAGCCCCCGCTGCTGTATTCGTTTCCGTTCCCGTACTCGTTCTCGCTGTCCGTCATGGCTCATCTCGCACTGCCCCTTTCAGGCATCCTTCGTTTCGCGCCCGAGTTTTTCCGGCTTTCCGCGGTGGTCTCTGCTTCGCTTTCTGCCCTTCGGCCTCGGCTGTTCTCCGTTAGTTCCTCGCAGCAACTTCCAACCCATACCCGAACTTCACTCCGTTGATCCAAACCTCTTCGCGCCTCATTTCTGCTTCACGCACCGATCTGGCCTCGTTCCATGCCCCCGCTCCACGTCCCCCTCTTCGACCTCGCACAATTTCCCCGCTACGCGCCTCCGTTTCACATCCCTGATAACTATTCTGCGACACCCGCTACGTCCACCCTCCACGCTTCGCTTCACGTCCCCCTTACGCGCCCGTACTCCACATCCCCTCTCTGCAAGTCGCCGCTCCATGTCCCCGCTTCACGTCCCCGCTTCACGCCCCCGCTGCACGTCCCCGCTCCACGTCACCGCTCCACGTCACCGCTCCACGTGCCCGCTCCACGTCCCTGCCCTCCCACACCTCACCCACACGTCCCCGCCCATCCTCCCCGCCCCACCTCCCCGCTCCACCTCCCTGGCCCACCTCCCCTGCTCCACCTCCTCGCCCACTCTCCTCGCCCACCTCCCCTCTCCACCCCCTCTGCCCACCTCCCTCTCGCCCACCCAACCGCTCCCACTCTGCCTGGCCATCCTCCGCACCACCTCCTGCTCCACCACCCTGCCTCCACTTCCTCGTTCCATCCTTCTCGCTCTACGTCCCTGCCCACCCCCTCCACCTCCCCGTTCCACGTCCCCGCTCCACGTCCCAGCTTCACGTTCCACTCAGACATCCCAGTTCCATATCCCCGCTGCATAAACTTCTTCACGTCCACCCTCCAAGTCCCCGCTCTGTTCCCGGTATGCGAGTCCACATTCACTCACCATCTCTCCTTTCCATATCCCCGCTCCAAGCCCCTTTCCCTTTACCCGCCCTATGACCCCCTCCACGTCCACACTCCATGTCCCCGGTACGCGACTCTACTCTCTATGCTCCAGATCTAGGTCCCCACCACGCGTCCCCGCTACACATCCCCGCTCCATGCCTCCGTTCCGTGTTCCTGCTCCATGACCACTCCGTGTCCCGCTCCACACCCCCACCACGCGTCCTAGATCCTTTCCCGCTCCACAGCCCTACTCCATATCCCCGCTCCATGTGCTCGCTCCGCGTCCCCACTCCTTGTTCTCGTTGTGGTCCCACCCAAAGTCCCCGCTTCCCGCCCCGTGCATTCCGCTTCCTCCTCCCCCGACCCCCCGTGACTCTTCACCTCCCCACTTCGATGCGGCTTTACGACGAAGCTCTTCCCACAAGGCGGCCGCGGGCTTATTTCGCTTGCGCCCCCTCCTCCCCCCGCACTTTCTCCTTCCGCCCCCGCACTCTTTCCCCCCGTCCTTCCGCCCCCGCGCCTGATAACTGATTTATGGCGGCGTCTGCGCGTCTCCCCGCCTCCGCGCGCCGGATCTATATGCGATGACGCAGTTCGTTTGAGTTTAACACCGCCGCGCCGCGCGGGTGATGTCTCTGCGAGATACGCCCACACAGGCTGCCCTCGCAGACCCCTTGCAGCGCGCTCTGGTGACGCCCCCTTCCATGAGAGTTTCACTCCAGGTGATGGAGTCTATGATGATGGTTATCTGTTATTGTATTCTTTATAATCATGGAGGTGTCTCCGATCAACACCAGGCGAATGCCGGAGCAGTACTCTAACAAACGGGCCACGGACCGCGCGCAATCTGTCCTTCCTCGTCCTTGTCCTATCCTCTCCCCTTACACACACACTTTCACTAACATGCACTACACTACCACATATTCCGGGAGACCGGTCGGGCGCTTAGAGCTTTTCCCGGCAGGGGCGGTGCCCCGCTGGTGGGAGAATCCTGGTTAGGGGGAAATAGTTTAGTCGACGGTAGGTCGGCGCCGGATCTCGCCATTCAGTGGGGGAAGATCACCGCCATCTCCCGAGGAAAGAAACATGCACTACACTAACGGGACTAATGACCAAAGCAGTTGACGCGCCCGGAAACATGAACAAATCAATCAATCAATTTATAATCACGGAGAATCGAGAAAAGTGGAGGCGATAATGAGGAAAAGGAATCTCCGATGAATGATGAATAGAATGAATCTGGAACTCGGATGAATGAGGAATTTCGGATGTTTAGGGAAATATCTATTTTATTCTAGTGATCTTATTTAAAGGCTGGTAATATATGTGCAGGAATCATGACAGATGACATATGACGAAGTTTTATAATGCTTATTTTTGCTTTTTTTAGCGTAAACGCCTTTTTTGTATAAATACCTTTTTTTAGAATTATTGGACTTTTCGTATTACCTTTTTTGTATGATTTTTATGTGTAATGCTAAGATACCAGAAATCGGCCTTGGCCCAACGTGACCAGTCATTACGAAATTTTCAATGTATTTTAAATGTCTTTGTATTTTAAAATACGAGAGAATTCCTAAAAGTATACCAACAGTTATTTCTCCATTTCCCTAATTTCATAAATTCCAGATAAGTTTTGAAAATATAATCGATTGACAATACACCGAGGGCACCAAAAGTTTTTAATGGAAATAAATGTAAATTCCCAGAAGGTTTCAATGTTGCTAATGTCGGACTATGTGCATTTAAGTTTACAAAATAAGATAGACAAGAATTGCTAACAATTTTTCATTTTATTGTGTATGTATCTCTTGTGTATTAACAGTGCCTTTTTTCTCCTTATTATTCACATTTTCAGTGCCTTTTTAGGTGCCTAAAGATAATTTTTTTTTACTGCCTAAACATCTGATATCTAATGATGATACTAAATCTAGTTTCATGTAGACTTCATAACTTCCTTTTTATTTTCATTACTTCCTTCGTTTTTTCATTCAATGATATTGGTATCGCGTAAGTCATGTAACCGCTTTACAGGTATTGTATGACGTGAAAAGTTGCATATTTGGCGAGAAATATTTGTGGCGTAGAAGCAGGAGTAGAAAAAACATGTGGTATCGTTAGTCCTCTGTATCGTTTAGTGTTGTGTTTTGTAATATTTATTCAAAGTTGTACTATTCGTTGGCCGTCTGAACGTTTATATCGTGCCCATTTCCAATCACAGAGAGTGACTGTAGAGCCAAATTAATGTTCAAGAAAATGTCTTCTGCATGTAGGGGTATAATTGATTAACTGCTTGACAGCTCTTGTTAATAATAGGGATTGGAGTCAGAAAATATGCATATTGGTGTTTGATCGATGTAGTGATAGGTTCAAATAAATACAGTTTGAACACTTTCTGTTTAACACATTGTAGCACCAACATAAAGTGTATATTACAAGATTTGCCAAACATTTAAGAATGACTTACGTGGCAGCCGGTATTTTAAATAATAGCAGTGCTGAAACTGAACGTCAAAAGTTATTAATTTGGAAAAAATAGATAGATGTTTTATTTAGGGTGAATTGATAAATTTCTAAAACCCCGCCCTTCTTTAAAATAAATCTTTCAAACGTGGTCTTCCCTTTCAGCTTTGATAGGATAGATGGCCAATTCTGTAGACTGGATCTCGTTGGTGTGACTACGAAGGAACAAATTCAATTTCGGGGTTCTGATTGATACGTTTTTTTTATTAATTCTACGTATCATATTTTTGAATTCTGAATCGCCATTTTCCAACTGCGTGAAGGAAAGACAGTAAAATTTTCCTCCCTGTCCAAGTTTTGAGCGATTCAGCATTATTATAATTTCAGTGTGAGAGTGATACTTGCTGATTAATGATTTTAGCGAAATAAAAATGAATTTGCGGGAACAAGGAAAATTACTGTGGAATCGCGATATCCGTTCCATAGAAAAAAAGCTGCTCTATTTCGATATTTTTCCAATACAACATGTTTTTTTTAATCTTTTGTTATGATAATAGAATACCATAAACAACTCAACAAAAGAGTGTATTTAAGATTGGTTTAGTCAATCATGTACACTCTTTTAAGCTTAAGCCATTTATAAATTCCGTTTAATCTTTTTTTAATACTTAGCAAACCGATAATGTCGATACCCAGTGCAAACCACGGTTTTCACGAATCCTCTTGCAGATTTTTCCGTGAAATCCTCTCTTCTAGATGCCCTATCTACTTTTAAGACCCGAGAGTGCCAGTTCGCGCCTACGCTTTTTACCTTTCCTTTGCAGAGCCCTAGCCGCAAATGTGTTTTTTTTATTTCCCTTTCCGTGACGTTTTTCTCCGATTCTCTTTTATCCACAAAAATGCAGCGTGTGCGAAGGCCCCGCGATATGGAGCGCGCTGCGGTATTCAATTGAAGAGACGGGTCTGCTCTCCCGCTCTCACAATGGAATTATCTTCTGCCATTTCCAGGAGGGTTTAAAATACTTTTACTGTCTTTTTACGATTGGAAAATCAGAACAGACCGCGGATAACGTAATGTCCCTAATATTCGACCCGCTGTGTTCCCCTGTGGATGAAAAGAGTTGCCAGCATAATGAGGTTATTGTGAAGTATCAGATAACCGAAGCTGGTAATTAATATTTCCTTTACATGCTGATATTCAATGTGGCGTTTGATCACCGAATACAATAGATAATACTGAATACAATAGTTAATAATACCGGAACTTGTGTTTTGATCCTTTATGGGTCTGTTTATGTTAACACGTAGGCCGGCGTGTGCATTATATATATTTGGATCTATTAATATTATTGTTAAAAACGTAAACAGTAAATTACTTTTGTTTTGAATTATTAAGAAGAGGATTGTAAATAAATATTACATTTTCATTCGGGAAATAGTGAGTCTTATTAATTTGTGTGTGATAATAAAGGAGGCAACGTTGTATTGATTCATTGTTCTAAAAAGTTAATTAGAAGATCTAATTTTATCATGTTCATGAGAATTTTCTCAACATTATTGACTTCACTCTTCATTTGCTACCAAATGTCCCTACTTCAAACTAATCAAAAGTAATCTTATTATTATAAATCATTTTTTTACTGCTGGAATATCGATTTGTTGACATTTTCATATTCATCACATCTATATGGTCGTATTCATTTTGTGGATAACTGAGAATTTAGTGTTATCTACTGCTCTTAAAACAATTTCTTTGGGCTTCGTGAAGACCTTCAGTCAACGGACTTGTATATAAATGTATTTCTGTATTGCGAACGTTGTGAAGTGAAAATACTGGAATAATACTGAGTTTTGTACCATATCTTTACTGTATTATTTTTCAGAAACTGACATCACTAAACTGACATTAATTATTCAATGCGCTTCCTTATATTTTGCACTTAAAAATTAATTCAATATTCCATTTTATCTCGCAAATAATGTTTGTTCTTTCTTTTCAGGTAAGCTATTCTTGGAGATGCGTAAAGGGAGCAAACGTGAGTAAATAGCTCATTACTCACATTATACGTAATCGATTAGTTGGGGCCTACCGTATCGTTTGATTATCAATATTTTTTAAACTCTGAGTCATGAATAATACTAGCCAATATTACTGACAATATTATCGGCAAGTCGATCTTCAAAAGGAAACAAGTCGTATTGATAAACTCGTTTTTCTTTTTTGTACTTTCTCCGTTGATTAAATGCCACTGAGTGTGCCGTCATTTTCAATAATAAATTATTATTATTATTATTATTATTATTATTATTACTATTATTATTACTATTATTATACCTTGATATTTTGTTATTTTTTAGTGTGATTTGAAGATTGTATAACACTTTCGAAAAAATCATAAAGGGAAATGTTTATGTCAGATTTTGCAAGCAACACGCCCTATGATCACTGCACATGTCATCTATAGCCTTTTAAACCGATAAAGTTTTTCATACTCTCCATAGGCACGATGTTTTTAACCACCATTTGATTAATTTACCACATTTTATAAAATATTAGTATCGTACGTATTTAAAAATTACTTTTCTTACATTTTTAGTATTCATTGTGGTATTTAATATCACTGCAATCAATAGAAAAATATTTAACAGTCTTATAACTTTATAAAGTTACTACTGGATTCAAGAAAAAAAACGCCCAAACTGACGAATGTTCGAACTTCTTGTGGAGAATCTCGTTACTAACAAATAGTCTCTCTCAATGCAGCGAGTTGTTATTTCTAAAAAGTCGTTAGGGATAGATTTATCGAAAGGGATTCGTCACTAAACTGATAATATAACTATTGTTACAAATCATGTTGCGTATTAAAATTAACTCTCTTCTAGAGCAATTGAAAATGATGCACGTCGAAGATGAAACAGACAGTCTGCAATTAATGGATATCCCATAGCCTACCTTTATTTTTATCACAAATTCGGCCATTATACGAACGTCTATTGACAACAATCCGTATAAACAATTTCTTTAAATCGAAGATATGAAATGGACTTCTCTTGAATTCTTGCAAAATAACTAATGTGCGTTCATGCTAACTTCCTCCAGTTTTGCGAAATGGCAAAATTACTGGGAGTACAACGGCCCCATCACAAGATTGCGAGCATTCGTTTGATTGCTTAATGATTCCGGGCGTGTCAACGACTATGGTCATTTGTCAATTGTAGTGCATGCGTCTTTCCCTGCTAGATGGTGAGATCCGGTGCCGACCAACCGTTGTCTCGCGTGGTTTTTCCCAACCCGGTGTCTCCCACCCGCTGTGCACCGCCCCAGCCGGGACAAGCTCTAAGCTTCCGACCGCATGTTAGTGTAAGCGAGTGTAAGGGGTAATGATAGGACAACGTAAAGAACGAAACATCGCGGCGTCCGTGGCCCGTTTGTTACGGTTCTGCTCCGGCATTCGCCTGGTGTTGATCGGAGAAACCACGGAAAACTACCGATCAGAGCAGCCGGCCGCTAGAATTCTTCTCCAGACAGCGACTGAACTGGACCTAGCTATGTAGCTAGAGTCGAAAATTCTGCCGCCGTCGGGACTCGAAGCCACAGTTCATGAAATGAACGCGAATCATTTCTAGTGTTATTTTCCTCCCCTCCTCTCTCCACTATTTGATTTTGGCATATCCGGGAGTCAAAATAATTGAACATTGAGCTGTTCCGTGTCCGTCAGGAGTGACGCCAGCCACCCCTGTTTCCCATCGCTCTCAGCGCTTTCGCCTAGTGATGGCAAATTGTACCAAAACATAGATACATCGATGTTTCGATATATCACTGAAGGGTTTTCAATGGCGATGAAAAGATCGTCGAGAAAACATCGATGTTTAAAACATCACTATTTTCTAGATCTATACTATGCTATTTTCGTAACCACTTTTAATTACATGACGTAAAAAGGATATATTTTATTGTTTGGTTACTAGCATGTTAGTAGTATGTAAAAAGTAATATCGAACGTGAAGAATAAAATTAACAATAAAGGACATCGTGTTTTGCTATCGATTTCGTGTTTCACTGTAGATTCAGGCAACGCCACGCCTGGCGATAACATACATTCATAACACGAGCCATCCCTACCCGGGAGTCAAAAACAATTGAGCACCTGGCTGTTCCGCTTCCGTCAGAAATGGCGCCACCCGCCCCAGTTTCCCATGTCTCTCAGCGCCTCGTGTTTGCGGGCAGTAGTGCGGCCACTCCACGGCAGAGCGCGCGGCCGGCGCGGCGTCGCGGGCGTTCACCGACTGTCCACACGCGGTGCAAAATCAACCGCGGCGCCGCGTCGCAAAACAGTTGCGCGGCGGCGATTGGCAGCGCTGACGGCGCGCCGAGTGCTAATCCGCCGCGCGCAAACAAAAGACGAGCGCGCGCCGCACGGCAGCCTGCCCACCGACGTCCGCGGCCGACACTTCAGTTTCTGTGTGTGTGTGTGTGTGTATGGTACGCGGTGGATTGTTTTTTAATGAGGGAGCCTACATTTCCTCAAATCCCAATCCAAAACCAGGTAATATTCCGTGAAAGTCATAATGCATTCCGTGAAAGCCATGAATGTTAAGTGTAGGGGTACAATGCAACCCGTTATAGAATAATTCGAAATCTCTTCATCAAGTCGTTGCAGACATGTCGTATTGGTATCTCTTGAGCGATGGATGTCCAGCTAACTTCGAATGCTGGCATTTTTTATGATAAGATATGAACGCTGAATACAGGAGGAGAGACATGTAGGAAAAGTTCATTTTATGTGAGCGAATATCAATTTTGATATTGTTAATTAAGTGTGGTGCATGATATAGCTCGGGAGATGACGGCGTAACTCTTCCGCTGGAATATGAGATGATGGCTCCCGGTGCTTCTTCTCCTTACAAGAACCTGAAGGTCAAAGCTCCTGTGGTATATTGGAGAACTTAGAGCTTATCCCGGCTAGCACGGTGCTCCGTTGATGGGAAATACCTGTTAGAGCGAACCCGCATGCCGACATGTCGGCACAGTGCGGGAAAAACACCGCCACCTTCCGGAATATAACATTGACTGCATTAACGGGACAAATGATCGTAGCAGTCGATATGCCCGATAATATCAATCTAAGCTCCCGATGTGTTTGTTAGTGTAATTCTCTACATGTGAGTTTGTGTCGGGAGAGGAGGGGACGAGGATGAGGAAGGCAAGATCGCGAGCAGTCTGTTGCCCGTTAGTAGGATAGTATTACAGCATTCGCCGGGCACTGATAGAAAAAAAAACGAGGCACAACTACCGATCAGAACAGCCGGCCTGTAGAATGCTGAACCCAGACTGCTTGAATTCGACCCAGCAACGTAGCTGGATATCGAAAATCCGCCACAGACGGGAGTCGAGTACCAGGGCCTCCCTGTCAGTGACGTAGTTGCAGAAGCGAAGTCGCCAGCCTCTCGCGTTCCCTCGTTCTATTCACAAATGATTCTGCAACATTTACGACACTTGCGGAGGTAATGACCTTAACCTGGATTCATTAATCAATTAATCAGTCAGTCAATCGGGAGTCGAACGCTATGGCCTCCCGTTCAGTGACGCAGCAGCGGCAATGAAATCGCAGTCACTCGTTCAGTTTGCAAACGACTCTACATTCACTACACTTACGGCGCCAATGACCTTAGCCGTTGACGCGTCCGGATTTATTAATCAATCAATCAGTCAATCGGGAGTTACTAGGGCTAGCACTAGGGCCTCCCGTTCAGTGACGCAGCAGAGGCAATGAAGTCGCAGTCACTCGTTCGGTTTGCAAATGATTCCGCGAAGAGGACGCACTGTCCCTGTGTGCCTGGTGAGCGATGGAAAGCGCCCCCTTCCTCCGGCAGCTGGAACGGCGTCCCGATACGGCGATTCGATTTGAAAACCGGATTAGGTGGCTGAGGGCATCAATTAATGTCATTGCAGTGCCTACGACCTGGAGATCCTAGGGTTCAAGTCCCGATAGGACTTTCGGCAGCTAGATCGAATTCAGCAGCTGTCTGGAGGAGAATTCTAGCGGTTGACTGCTTTGATTAGTTTTCCGTGATTTCTTCGATCAACACAAGGCGAATGCCGCAGTAGTACCATAACAATCGGGCCACGGGTCGCGCGCGATGTTTCCTTCCTCTTCCTTGTCCCATCCTCTCCCTTTACACACACTTATTTACACTTACATGCACTACACTACTACACCTGTCGGGAGACCGGCCGGGAGCTTAGAGCTTGTCCCGGTTTGAGCGGTGCCGCGCTGGTGGGAGATACCTGGTTGGCGAAAACACCGCTAGACGTCGGGTAGATCTCACCATTCAGTAGGGAAAGATCGCCGTCACCACCCGCGATACATGCACTACACTCACGGGACCAACGACCTTAGCAATTGACGCGCATTGAATCGCCAATTAATCAACCAATCGGGAGTCGAACTCGGCAAAAAACTAGCCGTCCTCCCGGAGTCACTCGTTCGATTTGCAACGATTTGCATCGAACTGCCAATATTTCTGCGCAGAGGGTGCACTGTGCCTCTATGCCTCGCGAGCGATGGAAAACGCCCCCTTCCTCCGGCAGCTGGAACGGCGTGGCGTCCCGATGCAGCGGCGGCGGCAGGGAAATAAGCCGTTTTCCGATCGGACAGCGGCGCGTGTGGCGGCGGCGGCGGCGGCCCAGCGATCGGCCTCTGCTGCTCGGAACTCGCGAAGCGCGCGGCTTTTGTTCCTTCCGTGGGCCGGCGGGCGAACGCCGCTAATGAATTGATTCTCAACGCGGAGTCGATGAGTCGATTCCTCGCGGTGTCCGTTGGCGGCGGTCTCGCGTTGCCGGGCGTCTCGCGTTGCCGGGCGTCGAAGTATCGAGGCGTTGAAGAGCGCGGGCAGCGCTTTTGTCTGCGGAGGTGGGGGAGGGGAATTGAGTGGAATGAATGAAGTCTCTCGCTTGGCGTTCTCATTCACTTCCTTTGCGGGCTGTTGCAGGGTGGAAATTGGCAATTTTCTCTAGTGGACGCGTTCAAAAACGAAAAAAAGCGTGTAAACAATCACGGGTGACATACGTAAATTTAATAACTGGATATTATCGAAAATATACTCTCAGGTGGTTTCAATTACTTTGACGATACAACTGGGCTCTAATGTAATTATTTTCTAAAAAAACTTTTTTTTTATTTCCTTGGTTTAGTTTCTTAGATTTGATTGTAAAAAGTTGTGAAAATCGCAAAATATGTACAATAATTAGAAACGTATTGCAGTAATTGTCTCCTTTGTAGGCTCAATTAAGTACATGTTCAGAAGGTGGCTCGATAGGTCTTGAAGAGGGGTGATTCCCGTCATTTCGTACCTGTACTCTTTACCCATTGCCTCCCTTGTCTTTCTCTCCCTGTCCCCCTCTGCTCTAGTTTCTATTATCTATCTCCTGCCTCTTCCTTGTGTCCTCTCTCCTTTCTCTTTTCTCGAAATTTATTTATTATTCTATGTTGCTGTTTAAATGTGATTTTTACAATATCTTTCTTCTAGTAGATATTGCTGTGTGAATATCTTATCAATATTTTTAATGTAATAACAGGTACACAATCAGTTTAGCTCATATTCCATTATTCCATTCTACAAAATATACGAAATCAAATACAACTCAATTTAGAAAACTAAATAGATGTTGAGTTTAGAAGAATCACTAATTGCAGGTTTTTGAATAAGTAGATCGTCGATAGCTTTTCATTGATAAAGCACAACGACTGTGAAAATTACTGGTGACTGCTGCCCTGACCATTACCCCAGAATTGACTGCACCGCTCCTGCCTTATCCATTCCGCCTAACAGCCTCATTCGTTTTAGATTCTTTGTTGCCTGGTGACTGGCACACAAAGCCAGCTCCTCGCCCCTTCCCGCCTCCCCTCACTCACGCTCGTCCGCTCCCCTCCACCCCTTTGCACCCCGCCCCCTTTGCGCCTCGTTCCATCCCACTTCGCTCTGTCTCATCTCTCTCCTCTCTGTCCTTCCCTTCGTGCCCCGTCTCGCTCATCCCACCTCCCTCCGGTCGGCTCCGCCCCATTTCTCCCCGTTCCATCCACCTCGCCCTAATCTGCTTCTCTAAGCCGCTCCCGCCCCGCTGCACCATGCACCTCTCCACGCACTTGCTCGGCTGCGGTGCTCCCGCCCCCTGCCCTCCACCTCACCAACCTGCCCCCTGCCCCCACCTTCCGCTGCGGTCCTCTTCGCTCACTCCCGCCCCGCCCGGCCGCCGATCTTGTCCGTCCTTCCCGCTCGTCGCCCCATCCTGTCATGTAACGCCTCTTCCTTCCCTGCAACCTGCCCCTTTCCTTACCTTTGCCCGCGGCGGTCATCTTAGCCTACCTGCCCTGCCTGCCTCTTTCCGTCCCACATCGCAACTCTTCCTCCCCACTCGCCCCCACCCTGCCCCCCGCGCCTCATCCCACACCTTCGCCTATTTTTGCCCAGCGGTGGTGCTCTTCGCCTACTCCCGCCCCGCCCCGCTCCGCCCTATCCTCCGTCTCTCCCCGCACCTCGTCTCCTTGCCCCACCCTGCCCCGTCCAGCATCCCGCACCTTGCTCCGCGGCGGTCATCTCCGCCCACTTCCGCCCGGCCCCGTCCCTCTCCGTCCGTCCCCGTACCTCGCTCTCCCTCCCTGCGCTACCCTGCCTCCCATTGCCCCGCCCTGTCACGCCTCGCACCTCGTCCCACCCTTGCTCTGCGACGGTACTCCTCCACTCCCACCCCGCCCCGCTCCACCCCGCCCTTCTCCGTCCTCCCCGCACCTCAACCCCTGCCCCGCCCAGCATCCCACACCTTGCTCCTCGGCGGGCACTTCCACATGGCCCCGTCCGTCCCCACACCTCGCTCCCCGTCCCTGCACCACTCTGCCCTCCACTGCCCCACCCTGTCGCGCACTGCATCCCGCCCCACGCTTGCGCCGCGATGGTGCTCTTCCCCCCCTCCCCCCCCCCCCCTGCTTTACCCCGCCCGCCTCCGTCCCTCCCCTGCACCTCACTCCCTGCCCCACCCAGCAACCCCGCACTTCCGCCCCGCCCCGTCTGTCCCCGCACCTCGCCCCTCTCCCTGCACCACCCTGCCTCCCACTACCCCACCGTGTCGCGCCCCGCACTCCGCACCTCACCTCACCATTGCTCCGCAACGGTGCTCTTCCCCCACTCCCGCCACATCCTACTCCGTCCCTCCTCACACCTCGCCCCGCCCCGCCCCCTCCCAAAGGGCACCGCCTCGCTCCTCTACGTCCTCCCCGGCGGAAACATCTATCCATAAATTCAACTCACAAATTTCCTCGCCCGTTCCACGCAGATGCAGTACACTGGCGAATATTCACGATTGGCCCTTCGCTGTACATAAATTGCGCGGGTAAGCCCGTCGCCCGCGCCAGGGTTATTGCCATTTGAAATATTATACTGCAATTTTCGCGCCTGCGAGTGCCACAGTATTTTACTTGCCACGTGTCCGTAATACTTCGAGACTGTGCGCCCGGGCAGAGGGGCGGAGCAGGCGAGAGAGTTGCGGGATACTGGTGTGTTCTGGAATTTTCAAAAGAGCGCAAGTACCCGAAAGAAAGGGACTCACACATGTTCGGAATAAGTGAGGGTTTTACCGTTGGAATAAACGTTAGAGATACGTTAAGGTATATTTAACTAGAATTACGTACAAGTCTGAAGTTATTAAAGAGTGCAAGATACACAGAGAAAATCTTTGTAATAAATAATAATAATAATAATAATAATAATAATAATAATAATAATTTAAAAAATAACAACTTAATATTCCATACGTTAGCACTACACCAAAGGATGACAAACAACGCTGCATTTCACTATTCCATCCCATGCTTGAACACACTTCCACACGCTTAATTAGTAACGCTTATCACAGAACTGCACGGAACTGTAAATTACTGCAATTTAAATTACGTAACGCAACTTTTTAAAGTTCTAAATTTACTTCACCTATTGGTTTTAAACGAATTCTAACTTATCTTTAAAACTGCGGACAGTTCGAGGAAGCGTTTTGAAAATTGCTTCATGTAAGCTATTCCAATCTCATATAACTCTGTTGACAAATGAAAGTGTCTCCTCATCAGTTTTTTGCCTTGCCCTTACCTGACTTTCAGAATATACATCTCTACGAAAATACGTTATCTTTTCTAATCTTTTCGGAATTTCCTGCGAAGGTGATAGACATAGGTACGTTCCTTTCGATCGGGGAATAACAATTTTGCAGAAAATGGTCTGAACGGTTTAGGCGCTAGCGTTGGCTACAGACAGACGAATGGACAGGTAGATATTTTCAATTTATTGTTAACAAGGAACCACAAATCATGGATTCTGACTATCCAACGTATTAGAGGAAGTAGTAATTTACTACGTGTACCAACAAGATCTGTCCAATTTTCGTTACCAGCGGCTTGCAATAAGTTTTTCTGTCAAAAAATCACAGATTACCGGTGCACAATTACAAGACTTCTCTTCGTAAAAATTAAGGCGATAAAATAAAATTATATTCAAGTATGGCAGCAAAAAAACTTAGAAATCTTGTGTATGGTGTGGCGTCATGGAGAATAACACACAGACATTTACAAGTATGAATGTGGGACCCGAAAAACAACGTACTTGGATACTGGTCCGAAACCCTGCGTCGACAGATCCAATTAATCTGTATTATAAATACCATGAAATGCCAATGTGGGCAGTAAATAAGTGCTGGAAGGATTCTTATGATAAAGGTATCGTTTAACAGGTAATTGAGGAATTAATTATCCTCACAATGATAATCAGTCATTGTCAGTGCGTTGCCCTAAGGAAACTATTTAGGAATAAAAAACGTGTCACAAAAGCACAAGCTATTTAGTGAACTCTGAGCGAGCTGAAACGCGGAGTCGGCAAACTCGTATTGGTTCTGAGAACTAAATTGCCATTCCATTACCATTCTTAAAGAGAATGAATAATACATGATCAATGAAGAAAATTTATGATGAAGTGCTGCAAAATATTATAAACATATTGAGCTCCGTGCAAGTTATATTATTAAGCACGTAAACTCCTAGAAATTACTAATTTTGAATACAGCATGCGTTGTCGGAAAACTAAGTACCTTCTGGCCACTTGAGAATTGTCAATAGTTTCGCTGGTTACCCAGGAACACAGAAAAAAAATTTAAAAAATATAAAATGAAACAAATTTGAAGTTTACTGAAAAATGCCAATATTTGATTTCGTCAATCCACAAGTTCTCACACCTGATATTACGTCTATACACTCGTACTACGTTTGTCACTAATTACGACCCATATGACGTCAGGCGTTGGGGATGAGAGTATGTTCCGAATACACGTGTGCCATATCAGAACAACCAAGTTTTGTTGCTCCAGGACTCCATTTTCCTCACCCCATACTGCAGCGTTTTTTCCTGCCGCAGGCCACCCGCTATTATTATTTATTTACCATTATCATCCCATCATTCCTTTGCAGAAGCCGCCGGCAACAACCACGCCCCCTCCCCTGCGCGCGCGCGCGCCTCGCCTTGCAGCGCGCCCTGCCGGCCACCCGCCGCGTTCGACGGGGCTAATTACGCGACGCCGGCAATTTGCGCAAGTTTAACGAGAAACGCGTCGCGCGCGATAAATTAGGCACGCACGGCCCGCCCCTCGGCCCCGCCCCCCCTGCCCCCACGAACGCACGTGGCGCCCTCACGCAGCGAGGCCCCGCCCTCCAGCGCCCTGGGACGAGGAAGTTGCGAGGACAAAACGCGTCGCGGCCATGCGTCGACACGTGTCGTGTTCCGGAACAACGTCAACAACTTCAAAACTGGTTGAAATGATTTGCTGTGATGGAGTCACGACTTAGTGACTTGAAAACTCGTTGAAATGATTCGCTGAGATGGCGTCACGACCCAGTGACGTGATCCGAACAACGTCAACAACTTCAAAACTGGTTGAAATGATTTGTTGATATTGGCGTCATGAGTCAGTGACTTCAAAACTGGTTGCAATGATTTGCTGAGATGGCGTCACAACTCAGTGACTTCGAAACTAGTTGGAATTATTCGGTGAGATGGCGTCAAAACTCAATGACTTCAAAACTGGTTGTAATGATTCGCTCAGATGGCACCACGACTCAGTGACTTCAAAACTGGTTGTAATGATTTGCTGAGATGGCGTCACAACTCAGGGACATCAATACTGGTTGAAATGATTCGCTGAGATGGCGTCACGACTCAGTGACTTCAAAACTTGTTGTAATGTTTTGCTGAGATGGCGTCACAACTCAGGGACATCAAAACTGGTTGAAATGATTTGCTGAGATGGCGTCACAACTCAGGGACATCAATACTGGTTGAAATGATTCGCTGAAATGGCGCAGAAGCAAAAGTGTTGTTATCTCTTCAGTGTTTTTTACTAGAATGTCCAAGGATTCGAGTACCGAGAATGTTTTTTTTGACGCTAGGTAAACCGATCTTTAGAGACGTACGTTACAAAACGGGTCATGGATTGCGCTCGATCCTTCCTTCCCATTATACACACACACACACACACACACACTTACATGTACTTCACTATCACACATGTCGGGAGCTTACAGCTTCCTCCGATTGGGGAAGTGCCCCGCTGGGGTGAGATACCTTGAGAAGGAAACCCCAACAATCCAACGAGTATGTGGGCCATGCATTTCTCGTACCTTTGGAGCGTGGAAACGCCATCTCTCGGATTACAACATGTACTACAGTGACGAGACTAATTGTTGATTGATTGATTTTTTCATATTTCCGGGCGCGTCAACTGCTTTGGTCATTAGTCCCGTTAGTGTATTGCATGTTTTTTCTTGGAAGATGGCAGTGAGCTTCCCCCGCTGGATGGCGAGATCCGGCGCCGACCTACCGTCGACTAGCAGGGTTTCCCCATAACCAGGACTCTCCCACCAGCGGGGCACCGCCCTAGCCGGGTCAAGCTCTATGCTCCCTACCGGTCTCCCGGAATATTTGGTAGTGTAGTGCATGTTAGTGTAAGAATGTGTGTAGGGGAGTGAGAACAGGACAAGGAAGAGGATGGACAGATCGCGGTCCGTGGCCCGTTTGTTAGGGTACTGCTCCGGCATTCGCCTGGTGTTGATCGGAGAAACCACGGAAAACTACCGATCAGTGCAGCCGGCCGCTAGTATTCTCCTTCAGACAGCGACTGACCTTCGACCTTGCTGAAAAGCTAGTATCGAAAATCCTGCCGCCGTCAGGACTCGAACTTAGGACCTCCCGGTCAGAGGCGCTGCAGTGACATCAGTTGATGCACTGAACTACCGCTCCCAGTACGACACTAATGGCCATAGCAGTTGACGCGTTTGGAAACACCTATCAATCAATTGGTTAAATTAGATTAAATGCAAACATCAACTTAGAAAGTATAAAAAATCGTTAAAAATGTTCTTCAAACCGCTAGAGGATAGTTTAGTCATTATTGAAATACCAGCTATTTCGGTACCTAATGCACACCAGCTATTTCGGGACGACTGTATTGATATTGCTTACTGCGATGCCGCGGTCCAATCGAATTGCTTCTTACAGATGTCTTCCTCTGCAGCGAACTATGTCACTGACGATCCTCACTTCTGGGGTGAGTCAGGGCTCGGCCAGGAGAGCACTACGACCTTTGTGGGAATTATGATGTGGTGTTGTTGACGTTCTTATGAGAAGAAAAAAAGAGGTCATCTTTGTCAACATATTGTAATATGTTAATATGTTGACGAAGATGACCTCTTTTATTTCTTCTCATTACGACCTTTACTTTACCATCACTGAGGATGTCAGCCGCACAACATTAAAATATTGACTAGGTTTGCTTCATATGTATGACGACTATTAATGCCATTTCATTTTTCAAAATTTCCTTTTGTTTAATTATAAAGTATTTTTCGTTTAATTTGAATTAGTTTTAATTTTTTTTAATTTAAATGATTTTTAATATAGTTATTTCTATTGTTCTGAAGATCGCCTCACGAAAAAGCATGTCTATGAGTTGAAATTAAAGTAATTTATTTAGTGAGGACTATTGACCTCAACAATGATTTACGTTTGCCTTTCTTTTTATGAAAGATGGTAGAGAATGATATGCTTCGCAAAAAAATAACAGAGATATCTGGAGATTATTCGTGGCGTTATTCGTGAATTAAGTAATTCGAATATCTGTGAATAGCGTGGAATAATTAGGAAATAAAAACTCAAATAAGTTTACTGTTCTGACTTGAAATTAATTTTTCACGATGATACATAAAAGATTTCATTTTCACTCTAGGCCATTTGTTAGTTTCATGTACTACTCTAACATCTGGATATTCTATTACATCGGCTTCATTTTACGGCGCCTTGACACACTTTGTGGGAGAGCCCCGATTGCCTCGTGCAGTCCAAGTGTTCTTCGCCGTGTAGCCCAGCAGCCGCGAGTTGCGCGTTCGCACTCCGTAACGTTGTGGGCGCCAGATTAGCGCGGTCCGCCTGTTCCCTCCTTTGCGGAATTCCAACAATGGCCCCGTCGCTCAGCCGGGGCATTGTTTCCTTCGGCGCATGCGTGTTTCGCCAACCGCCCCCGTCCCCGCCCTCATCCCTGCTATCATATATCGCCCACCCTGCCCCCGCTCTAGTCTCGTCCCGCCTCGATCCCCGGCCCGCTCCCTTCCCCGCTCCCTTCCCCGCGCCTCACCGCCGCTCCGGACCCTTGTACCGCCTCCGCCATCCCTCGCCCCCGCCCCTACCCCGGCCCGCCCCCGCTGTCCCCGCCCCGTGCCGTCCAGCGCCCACCCCGCCCCCGCCCCGCTCCCGCCCCGCACCCGGCCCTTCACCCGCCCCGCACCCGACCCGCACCCGCCTTGGTCGAGCTCCGCCTCCTCTCACCCCGCCCCTGCCTTTGATGCGCCCCGCCTCCTCACTCCCCGCGCGCCCTCTTCTTGGTCGCACTCCCGCCTCCTCCCGCCGCCCCGTTCCCACCTTGGTCGCACTCCGCCTCCTCCAGCCCCATCCCACGTTGGTCGTGCTCTGCCTCCTCCGCCCCGCCCCACCTTTAATGTGCCTCCTCTCTCCCCGCCCCTCCCCCGCCTGGTCGCCTCCGCCTCCTCCGCCCCGCCCCGCCTTCGCCTTGGTCGCTCTCCGTCTTCTCCCGTTCCCGCCTTAGTCACCTCCGCCTCCTTCCGCTCCGCACTCTCCTTTGCTCGCACTCCGCCTCCTCCGCCCCGTCCCCGCGTTGGTCGCGGTCCGCCTCCCTCCGCCCCCGCCCACGCCCTCGCCCTGGTCGCACTCCGCCTTCTCCGCCCCGTCCCCACCTTAGTCACACTCTGCCTCCTTCCGCCCCGCCCCGCCCTCGCTTTGGTCGCACTCCGCCTCCTCCCGCCCCGTCCCCGCCTTGGTCGCGGTCCGCCACCTCCCGCCCCGCCCGCCCGCAGGCCGTCGCTGTGGTCGAGGTGCACCACAAGGCTGCTCCGCGGGGCGCAACGAAGCGGCGCCCGAGGCTCGCCTGGGATTACGCCCTTTGTGCCGCGAGGACCCAGTGGGCCGCGGAAGCTCCTTAGGAGGACAAATCGACCTCCAAGTGGTGCAGCGCGAAGGTTGCTGGCGCAGGGAGCCTTTTCTAAGGCCAAAATTTCTCTGGAAGTAATTACTCTTCAAAGAATGTAGGTTTGGTAGTCCAATGTTGCTTCTAAGTGGTAATACAGAAATCCCTAATTGTCCTGTCAAATGGTATCCAGTTGAGGAAAACATTCCAGAAATTACTTTCTCTTCGTGCCTGTAAATTTCTTGGTTGTTAATTTCCAAATTGACATTTTCCACCTCAATAAATGTTGGCCTCACTGAGAAAAAGTAAAAAGTATCAACTAAAATATTTTTTTTATTGTTCAGTTTTTCGCTCATATCGCTAAAACTAAATACTTTATCGAAATAACCTTTGTATTCTAGACTTTCGTCCACCCTTTGCACAAAAATTTTAAGTAGATAACATACCGTAAAAAATGCATATTTAACATTACATTTTTGAGAAGCTGTTCCGACCCAATAACGCGCTGGAAAAGGCAAGTTTTTTCCTCTCTAGCTAAAATGAGGCGAAAGCCCTCTCTGGTCTTATCTTGTAGTGGTACTCTATTTTCATACCACCATACTCTTATATGATAACAGTTTCGGCAAAGTCGTTAGATTAAAAAAAATTATCGATCAAAATTTATCTTACAGTAAAATTTTCACTTTCATAAAATACCAATATGCAACTTTAGAATGAAGTAATTAAGTGGATGAGTTGGTCTGAAGAATAGGGAGGAGAAAATAGGATTGCGCGAGGATGTGGCAATATCTGGAATTGGGCCGGGAATTGCTTAGGAAGTGGCAAAAATTGTGCAGATTTTGAGGGCGTGGCAGTAGAAAAAACAGCGACGGAAATTAGGAATCAGAGTTGGACACGGATGGTGAGGGCAGCCGAGAGTAAGTCACGGCGAAGAAAGCTGACAGATGGGGTAGCAGCGATAAAGAAATGTGCGGGACAAATACAAGAGCCAACCGAAGGGGATAAGGATCATAGTGAGGATGAAGCAGAGACGAGGTGAGGTGAGGACGGAGCATGGACGAAGAGGACGGAATCGGGACGAGGTCTGCGTGGCCCGGCTGAGACGAGGTGGGAAGCGTGTCGGAGCGAAAGAGCGGCGAAGGCATGTGACCAGAAACAGAGATGTAGATGGGAATGAAACGGGGTGGGAGCACTATTCAGAAATTGAGGGAAATGGGAGACGCTAGGAATGAAGTCGAATGAGAGAAATCGCGGAAATGCAAATGCAGCAACAAAACCGAGCAACTTACGATGGTAGGGTGGGGCGTTGATGGAATGGATAAAGTGGTTTCGCCAAGGATAGGGGAGTCGGTGTGAGGTGCAGAGCAGAATAGAGGATGCAACGACACAGGGTTGAGAGAGGGAGAAAGAGTGGTCTACGGGTTGAAGGCGAGAGCAAAATGCAAGGGCGCCAGGGCAGCAACGAGATGATGCCAGGACGGGGAGGAGACGAAACCTGGCGGGCAGTAAGATCGGTGACTAACTTGGGAAACGACAGCGGCGGGCTGTCGGATGTGTTGGACAGGAGTAATGGAGAGTGTGATACGGAAGGGATGAGGGAATACGACGGAAGTGTAGAGCTGAGTTAAGAGAATTGTAACAAAGGTCAAGTGCGTTGGTGGGTATGAGATGACGCAAAGGCAGAACAAAAACCGAAATAGCGGACATAACAAATTAATACTTCGCGGGGGAATAGTGGTAATCGTAAAATTGTTTAGATATAAGAGAGAGAAAGAGAGAGAGAGAGAGGAAGAGAGAGAGAGAGAGCGGGAGAGAAAGAGAGGTGGGAAAGAGAGAAGTAGGGAGAGAGAAGGAGAGAGAGAGGAAGGGAAAAAGAGAGGGAGAGAGAGAGTAAGAGAAAGGGTGGGAGAGTGAGAAGAAAGGAGAGAGAAAAGAAGGGGGAGGGAGATAGGTAGAGAGCGAGAAAGGGGGCGTTCAAGGTTAGGGTGGCCGAGGACTGAAGGGTGAAAACGAGGCGGAAGAATGTCGGAGAAAGACGGACTTTGCGTGGGGAGATGAGGGCCTGTCATCTTAAAACTATGGCGAACGAGACGGAAGCAAAATGAGACTAGTACGGGCCAGAAATCATGGCAGGCATATAAGAACACCAGCGAAATCGAGGATAGTCGGGGTCTGACCTTTAAACCAGAATAAGTTGGACAATGGGAGTGGGAAAGGCAAACGAGAGAAAAAGGTTGATGAAGTACGAGGGAAATTGCGGAGCGGAGTTAAGAAAATGGTGGCAAAGGACGAAGGCGTTGTGGGTTCGAGTTGGCACGAGGTTAAGCCAAAAACGGAAAAGTGAGGGTAGTATGAATTGAGTACCATTTGTGGGATAAGTAAGACAATTCATAAAATTGTGTAGATGAAAAAGAGTCAGAAAGAGGAAAAGAGTGGTGCTACCTTTAGTGGGCAGAGGGCTACAAGGGGAAGAATGAAGTAGAAAGAAAGGAGTTGCGGGAAAGAGTTGAGGACCTGACATCTTAATACTGGCGTTGCCGTTGGGGACGAGACCGTGACAAATGTGCAGAATAGAAGGGACCACGGCAGGTACAAAAGGACAGTGACGAAAACTGAGAGAACTCAGAGGCTGACCCGGATACCAGGATGAGTCGGACAGGATCAGTGGGGATTGCGATGCAGAAGGATAAGGGAGAACGAGGGAAGTTGCGGGGCAGAGATGAGAGTGCCAAGGAGGCTTAGGGATGGGAGGGAGAACTGGGAGAAATCAGAGACTGACCAGGATTGCAGGATGAGTCGGACAGAACCAACGGGGAGTGCTAGGCAGAAGGATGAGGGAGATGGAGGGAAGTTGCGGAGCAGAGATGAGAGTGCCACAGAGACGTTAAAGGGTGGGAGGGAAAACTGGGAAGTGAGAAGCTCACCCGAATAGTAAGATGAGTGGGATCAGCGGATACCAGGATGAGTCGGACAGGATCAGTGGGGAGTGCGAGGCAGAAGGATGAGGGAGAACGAGGGAAGTTGCGGGGCAGAGATGAGAGTGCCACAGAGACGTTAAGGGTGGGAGGGAAAACTGGGAGAAGTGAGAAGCTCACCCGCATAGTAAGATGAGTGGGATCAGCGGGTAGAGTAGGACGAGTAGGATCAGCGGGTAGAGCGAGGCAGAAGGATGAGGGAGATGGAGGGAAGTTGCGGGTCCGAGATGAGAGCGCCAAGGAGGCGTGGAGGGTGGGAGGGAAAACTGGGAAGCCAGAGACTGAGCCGGATTCCAGGATGAGTCGGACAGGATGAGCTGGGAGTGCGAGGCTGGAGGAGGAGGATATGGAGGGAAGTTGCGGGGCAGAGCGCCAAGGAGGCGGGCAGGGTGGGAGCGGGAGCAAGGGAACGGGTGAGGGAGGAGGAGGGACCTCCAACTGAAAGGGCCTCCCAAATTAAATTGCTCGTCACGTTCTCCCTCAGAATGCGTAGCGGTGCGGAACTCTACCATTGGAGTTCAACGTAGGAATACAACTGCTAGAGGACCCACAGAATACTTACATTTGTGCACGAAAGCGAGTGCAAAATAATTGATGTAGCTGAATGGAATAAAATTGGCAAAAAAATGTTTTGCGTTCCTTTTGAAAACCTAGAGTACACTTTTATCAATTCATTGTTGGGTTCGTACTTTCTTATTTATGTTTTTGGGTCGAGTATTATTGATTGCCATCAAACACATTCACAATTCAGTTACAAACTCTCCTGGTATGTATTTCTTCCTATCTCTATTTTCCTCTTTAGTTTTACCATCCCGTGCTTTTTATTCGTTTATTGAATAATTAAAGATCATTCAATGACATTAATTGAAGTTTTTTCTGAAATATCACTTTTAGATAACGGAATCCACAAAGGGACTATTGAAAGAGCAATCGAGAACGCAAAGTTTTCACGATCAAATTGCTCTTCAACGAAAGCAATAATTCCTAGAAAAAGTGCGACAACAGTTAAAATATCAACAACCACAATGTATGTTTGAGAAATTCTTCTTGTATTATCACACTGCAACCTTGAATCTTATGTGGCTATGATGGAGGACATAAAGTATACAGTCAATTACAGCAACAGGGTGTGTAGTAGGTTTTTTCTGCACCCTAGCATGGGTGCTTAACGCCCCACCACTTCAGATACTGGAATTAAATACCCTATTTATAACTATGATTCAGTATCATATAAAAACATCACAGATAGCAACTGGAAATATTATCTAGTTACTCAATGAACAGTTAATCATATATAAAACATATTTCAAATCATGATAGAGGCCGTTAACGTACATGGTGTGTTCGGGAGTCTTCGCTCTCCTCTGGGTTGATTGATTGATTTTTCGTGTTTCCGGGCGCATCAACTGCTCTGGTCATTAGTCCCGTTTGTGTAGTGCATGTTTTTTCTCGGGAGATGGCGGTGATCTTCCCCCGCTGGATGGCTAGATCCGGCGCCGACCTACCGTCGACTAGTGGAGTTTCCCCCTAACCAGGACTCTCCCACCAGCGGAACATCGCCGCAGCCAGGACAAGCTCTAAGCTCCAGACCGGTCTCCCGGAATATGTGGTAGTGTAGTGCATGTTAGTGTAAGTGTGTGTGTAAGGGGAAAGGATAGGACAAGGAAGAGGAAGGACAGATCGCGCGCGGTCCGCGACCCGTTTGGTAGGGTACTGCTCCGGCATTCGCCTGGTGTTGATCGGAGAACCCAGGGAAAACTACCGATCAGAGCAGCCGGCCGCTAGAATTCTCCTCCAGACAGCGACTGAATTCGACCTAGCTGAAAAGCTAGTGTCGAAAATCCTGCCGCCGTGGGGAGTGTAACCTAGGACCTCCCGGTTAGAGGCGCTGCAGTGACATCAGTTGATGCACTGAGCTACCGCTACCGGGCCGGTCTGTGGGAGCCTTAATATGACTGTTCTCCCTCAGCGGCGTGCAAGTGAGCGCGTGTGCTGCCGGAGCCTCTGCTGTCACACCTGGCGCGCCCCTGTTCTCGCGCTATCGCTCACTGGCGAACGCTCGGTCAAATTCAGCTCTCGGGCCCCGACTTGACCCGGGTATTGGCGCCGATAGCTGAAGTAGGGAACGGTTATGTTGGGGATTGACTTGCATGAAGCGTCTCTCTTTCTTCGAAAACGATCCAATCGAACGTAATAATAAGATACGCCGCGGTTCCTCCTCAGCCTGCTGAAAGTCACACTGCGCCTTCTACGGCTCTCTTGCACCAGCCTGCTCTACTGTGTACGTATGTTCGTTTCTTGCTTACATTTAGTTAATGTTCTTTCTATTTCTTCCTACCTTGCTCTCTATTTCGTTTGTTCTCTGCACCTTTCTCTGTCTCTTTCTTTACACTTTATATCCCTTAGACATCCTCCCTCAATCTGTCTTCACTCCCTCACTCTCCCACGTACAATTTCTGTTCCCCCCCTCTCTCTCTCTCTCTGGGACACATTTTTTCTCTGCACCATTTGTCTCCTTCCTTATACTCTAAAGACATCCTCCCTCATTCTGTCTACACTCTCTCATTCTCTCACGTGCAATTTTTTCCTCCCATACATTCTCTCTCTCTCTCTCTCTCTCTCTCTCTCTCTCACACACACACACACACACACACACACACACATTCTTTCTCGCCCTCCTTCCTTTATTCTCTGCACCTTTATCTGCCTTTCTCCTTACATTCTAAAGACATCCTCCCTCACTCTGTCTAAACTCTCTCATTATCCCACGTACAGTTTCTTTTCCTCACACACTTTGTCTGTCACAAACACACACACACACACACACACAGACACACATACACATACACATTCTCTCTCGCCCTCTCTCCTTCGTTCTCTGCACTGTTCTCTGTCTATCTCCTTACACTCCAAAGACATCCTCCCTCACTCTGCCTTCAGTCTCTCATTCTCCCACGTACAATTCCTTTTCCTCACTCTCTCTCTCTCTCTCTCTCTCTCTCTGTCTCCTTCGCAGCCTCTCTCGCCCTCGTTCCTCTTTCCCCCTATCTCTCTCCCCTCTCCCTTTCCATTTTATTACTCTTGGCTTTTTTGGGGGCAGTTCATACCTCAGAAAGTCCTACTCCATCGGTTGCGAGCGGTGCGCTGATAAATCCCGAAGTCCGTTCCCTCCGAGCGCTCACCGCGAATAACGCGCGCGCAGATTCTTTCGCCGTCTGCGCGAAATTACGCGCGCGACTTCGCTGCGCCACGCGGAAATTTTAAGCGCGAGATAAGGCGGAGTACGCCCTCTAACGGGAGAAGTTGGCGCGCGCGGAGGGCGGCGCGGAAAGTTGCGTTCGGAAGCTGTCGGAAATCTCATGTGGAGTCGACGGCAGGTGGAATATGGACGAGGATCCGGAGCCGTGGGCAAAGGGCGAAGTAGGGAGCTTGGAAAGGTAAAATGCCGTGTGGTAAATGTGATATTTTTTTAAGAATTCTTTACGACCGTAGATGATGTATTGAAGGCAGGGTAACGGGGCTTGGTCAGTGGAAATAAAACGAATTTTCAACATGGTTGTACGCCGACGTTTCGGAAAATGTAGTATTGCCATCCTCTGGGCTGGATAATATGAGAAGGTAACAAAACACAGTTACAATTAGGCTACCAAACCACATGTCGGGTACAATTACAATATCTGGCTAGCAGTTGAACACATTTAAAAATTTTGTTAACTAGAGTTACATACCTTTCATCCACCAACAAAGTGTATACATAATTAAATGATGTGCTGCATGTTCTTAAATATTTGGCACCTCCCAGGAAGTGAGGTACATAAAACATACATTATTTGTCATGGTGTGTGTTGGTGTGGTGAAGATGTTTGCCATATTATACAGCCTTAAGGATGTAAATATGTTTTCCGAAACGTCGGCAAACAACCATATTATAAATTCAGTGATATTTTTGGGGGAAAAAAACTAACTCAGGCAGTGTCGCACAGATGCGACGCACAGATTGACGCACAGATGCGAAGGGCCAGGGCCCCAAATGATTAAATGTCCCAGAGTTCTTAAAAAAATATTTTATACTAAAATTTTCAAAAAAATAAAAAAACCGCATAAAAAGTGATGTATTATTAAACTACACGCAAAAAATTGGCATAACGGAGTGATGTGTTGCATATAAGTGGATAATATTTATAATAGGGAATGTTGCTGGTCTACGATAATATCACTCTGTGATGAGAAGTTTAGTTTTTTAAACAAAACATGCATTTAAATACTTAAATATTTTGATTCAATTAATTTTTTAATTGATAGAATTTTCCTTATATTTCAGCATAAGAATTGGGGGCCCCCAAATTAACCTAGACACCAAAGCCTCCGTTCCTGTTAAAACAGCCCTGATCTGAGAAGATACGGAATATTTTTGTATCATATAATGTGTTTAATACTTGCAATATGTAGCCTACTAAACAAAATTCCTGAGGAAATGCGTGAAGAGATAGATGGAGTATAACATAGAAAATTATCACATTTCTGTCTCTCCTTTTCTCTTTTTTCTCCTGTTTTTTCTACTTTCTCCCCTTCATTCTCTCTTTCATCTCAAGTCTTTCTCCCCCTCTCTTCGCTCTCGTTTTCTCTCATTCAGAGAGAAAAGGACCGAAATCTACCTTGTCATCAGCATCCTGGCAGCTCTGTCGGAGTTTTTCGAGACCACAAAAATCGAGATCAACCCTTGTCGCTGTCCTAAGCCAGAATGGTAACAGGATGAGTAAGGAAATCTGTCTCGGGACATGGCTCATTGTTCTGAGTTCTTCTCCGGCATTTGTCTGTAGTGAATGGAGTCTGTTCGCAAATGGCAAATGGTTGACACTAGCTACTGCAATAATTCTCTTTCAAGTATCCAGGCATCACCCGACTCATCTAATGTCAACATTTCCCTACAAACGATTGGAATTTAAGTTCTGGGATCCAGAAGTGGGAGGTTAGCGATCGGTCAGAAGACGTGGTGAGAACGCACCTACCAACTTCTCAACATACTACCGCACACAGATGAGTATCGTCTTTAATACACTTTATTTTCTTGAGCAGAGATCGAATTCTACTTAACTCAATGCAAAAATATTAACTTCCGTGTATACGCAAGTGGGTTCACATACGTTACTTATCAATAACAAACTCAATTCTCCAGTGTACGGTCGTTTTCTTTACGCGCTCTCGTGTGAAGTTTCCAGGGGTAGCGTTCTTCAGACAGTAATTTCGACCGTGCCTACAAGAACGTCGGGGTTATGCAGGAGTGGAGTAAGAGGTGGAGCAGGAAGGAAATGGCGGAAGAGAGGTGAGGAGCCCTCCGGCCAAGGGCTCTTGACGACCCTCCTAATGAAGAACATCGAGCTTCCTTCCCTTCGCTCTGCGTTGCTCTCGCCGCGGAATAGAAAGCAGAGTTTTATTCCCGCCGGGGCTGACCCCACGGCCGCCCAAGTTCCTCCACTCGCCGCACCGTGACTCTAGTGGGCTGTGAGCGAGCTCCTTGGGGGGGGGGGGCATGAGATGTAGTTTTGTAGTGCACTGTACCGACCCGTTTGGGCGACCCGTATGATGCGGGTACTCCTATGAATGCGGGTGAGTTTCACCCGTTAGAATACCCCCATATGTAGGTCCTGGATACCTGAATGATCAAATACTTGTAAAACTCCAAGAGCTCTACCTTGAAGGCTTGTCTGGTTAAGGAAGGTTACCTACAATTTCAAATCTTGCATCAAGTGAATATCACAATATTATTTTGATAACAAGTTGAGGCGTGTTGCTGACTTAGCAAAATGATGGTTTTCAGGAAAGCACGATACATATTTTGTAGTAGTACTTTGGACTCAAACAACAATTCAATGAGGTTCTGATAGATTAACTCTTAAAAAAGTATAAATTATGTAATTGATGAAGTATATAGGTCTATATTATTCCAACTTATTACAATATATTTTCTAATATAACTCCTCTCACCTTCTTTCCAAAGAAAACGACCGGGAGAGGTGGCTCAAGGCATCAACTAATGTCACTGCACTGCGTCTGACCGAGAGGTGCTAGGTTTGAGTACCCACGGTAGGAGGAATTTCAACACTAGCTTATCGGCTAGGTCGAATTCAGCCGCTGTCTGGAGGAGAATTCTAGTGGCCGGCTGCTCTGATCGGGAGTTTTCCGTGGTTTCTCCGATCAACACCAGGCGAAGGCCGGAGCAGTACCCTACGAAACGGGCCACGGACTGCGCGCGGTCTTTCCTTTCTCTTCCTTATCCTATCCTTAATCCTTACTTCCACACACACACACGAACATGCAATACATTACCACACTTGTCGAGAGACCGTTCGGGGATTTAGGGCTTGTCCCGAGTGGGGCGGTGCCTCGCTACTAGGAGATACCTGGTTGGGGAAAACCCGATAGGAAAACAGGTTGGTTGGCACCGGAACTCCTCATCCAGATCACCACTCCCTCCAGAGGAAAAACTCACACTATACTTACGGGACTCTTGGTCGTAGCAGTCAACGCGCCCGAAAACACTAATCAATCAATCAATCTCGCATCACTTTCTTCCGTTTAAACCCTTGCTGAACCAATTTCGTTTACGAATCTTCAAGGTCGCAGAAGGGCGGTGGAGGAAGGGCAGAAGGTAGTGAGTGCAGGGCGAGGAGCAAGGGAGAAGGAAGGAAAGGGGAAAGGTAGCTATCGAAGTGAGACCTACGAGAGAGTGGTTGGTAGCCAGCAAGGTGTGACGGGCGAAGGGTGAACGGCAGGGAACGCAAGGCGTAGAGAGTCAAGCGACGGGGGAAGAAAGGAGATTGGAAGGGCCGCTGTCAAAAGCAACGTGTGAGAGAAGAGTGCACTGCGGCCAATGATGGGCAGCGGCAAAGGTCGGATGTCAGCGAGACCAGGGGATAGAACTGTAAACGAAGGAAGAAACTAGAACAGGGCGATAACGACAATCGAAGTGCAGCCCGTTAGAGGCAGGTGGAGGCTTGAAGGGCAGCGGGCAGAGGGCGGTGACTGCTCTCCTTTGAGGCGCTCCTGCAGCCAATTCGCTGGAGGGCCGCGTTGCGGACTGCGCCAAAGCTCCGTCCTTTGCCCTACGCCCTTGCCCCTCCTTCACTCCTCCTCCTCCCCTTGCACCCCCGACCCTCGCCCTTGGGGTGAGGGCCGGGGACGCGAAATGAGCGGTCTAATCCCGCGAAAACCTTTGACAAACACTCGCGAGACAAAGGGCCTCGCTCGCTGGCCTTTGCTCTCCGCCCTCGCGCCCTCCCTCTGGCTCCCCGCTCGCTCTTTTTCTTAGCCGACTCTCCCGCTAGCCGTCTTACTTGTGCTATGCATTCGTAACGCTCCTTTCTCTCGATCTTCCTTTTTCCTTTCATACGAAGCGATTTATTTGCCTGACTCACTCTTCCCTCCCCGCTCACTCGTACGTCTTACTCGACCCTCTCACTCGGCCCTCTCACTGGACCATCTCACTCGACTCTCTCACTCGATCCTCTCACTGGACCATCTCACTCGACCCTCTCACTCGATCCTCTCACTCGACTCTTACTCGATCCTCTCTCACTCGTCACTCTCACTCGTCACTCTCACTCGATCCTCTCACTCGACTTTTCCACTCGACCCCCACTCGACCCTCACTCGACCCTCACTCGACCCTCACTCGACCCTCACTCGACCCTCACTCGACCCTCACTCGACTCTCTTACTCGATCCTCTCACTCGACCCTCTTACTCGACTTTCCCCCTCGACTCTCTCACTCGACCCTCTTACTCGACCTTCCCACTCGACTCTCTCACTCGACTCTCTCACTCGACTCTCCCACTCGATCCTCTCACTCGACACTCTCACTGGACACTCTCACTCGACACTCTCATTCGACCCACTCACTCGACCCTCTCACTCGACCCTCTCACTCGACCTTCCCACTCGACTCTCTCACTCGACCCTCTCACTCGACCCTTTCACTCGACTCTCCCACTCGATCCTCTCACTCGACCTTCCCACTCGACTCTCTCACTCGACACTCTCATTCGACCCTCTCACTCAACCCTCTCACTCGACCCTCTCATTCGACCCTCTCACTCGACCCTCTCACTCGACCCTCTCACTCGACC
This sequence comes from Teleogryllus occipitalis, assembly GCA_011170035.1. Taxonomy (NCBI): domain Eukaryota; kingdom Metazoa; phylum Arthropoda; class Insecta; order Orthoptera; family Gryllidae; genus Teleogryllus; species Teleogryllus occipitalis. The sequence goes on along the minus strand of BLKR01004894.1, from coordinate 6,962 downwards.
CTCTCACTCGACCCTCTCCACCCTCTCCTCGACCCTCTCCACTCTCACTCGACCCTCTCACTCGACCCTCTCACTCGACCCTCTCACTCGACCCTTCACTCGACTTTCACTCGACTCTCACTCGACCTCACTCGACCTCCCTCGACTCTCATTCGACCCTCTCACTCTCACTCGACCCTCTCACGACCCTCTCACTCGACCCTCTCACTCGACCCTCTCTCGACCCTCTCACTCGACCCTCCCACTCGACCCTCTCACTCTCACTCGACCCTCTCACTCGACCCTCTCACTCGACCTTCTCACTTGACTCTCTCACTCAACCCCCTCACTCGTCCCTCTCACTCAACCCTCTCACTCGACCCTCTCACTTGACTCACTCGATCCTCACACTAGGTCTCAGACGACCCGTCTCACTGGACCCTATCTTTTGATCGTCTCACTCGACCCTTTCACTAATCACTTTCTTTCTCTCCCTTACTCTACCTACTACTCCTTGTTTACGTCTATTGTTCACGCTTCTCACTGACGCTAGCATTCGCTTTTCCTGTTATTTCCTCTCACAGCTTTTCTGCCATTGTTTTGCTCCCACTTGACTTGGAACGAATTTAGGTCATTGCAACAGATTTTCACGAAAAACGATAACGGATTTTTGTGATTTGTTTCTGTTGCCAATAAAAGGAATTTCACTGAAGAGATCTCTGATTTTTAATCTATGTTTTTCCTTCCTGTGTAACGTTTTTTAAAAAGTAAATAGAAATCCTCGTCAATTCATGGGTCCAAAGGAGCACCTCCATTTAATTGGTTGATTTGAAACTCACGGTTATTAAATGTCAACCGTTCTTAAATGCAGCGTCAATGGCCATTTTGGTTTTCGATCTTCATGCACAACAAGATGAAACCCCTGTCTTTTCATTTTTTCCCAAGGGATCTATTGAGACATTACTTGGTCTAAAAATGTATTCGAACTTCAATCTTAGATCTAAGAATATTGTCCGATAACGCTACTTTCGGCAACACTATTTCTTTCTCGTTGGTGTAGTTGTGTTCGGGAAATAGTAATTGGGTCATGCCTCATTACTAATACCGCATTATTAAAACGAATGTAATTGCTTCTCATGACAAATGCTTGTTTCAGTACGTAGGAGAGAGAAGTTGACGTGGATGAGGAAGAAAAGATAGTGCGCTTTCCGTGGTCTGTTCGTTACTCATCCGGCATTCGCTTGGTATTGATCTGAGAAACCACCGAAAAATATCGATCAGAGCAGCCGGTCGCCAGAAGTTTCTGCCAAACAGCGGCTACATTCGCCCTAGCTTCGTAGCTCCTGTCCAGGCTGGAGCGGTGTCCCACTAATGAGAGATACCAGGTTTGGGGAAACGCCGCTAGTGAACGGTAGGTCGGCGCCGGATCTCGCTACCCAGCGGGGGAAGGACCCCGCCACTCCCGATGGAAAACTGCACTACACTTACGGTACTAATGACCTCAGTAGTTGACGTGCTCGGAATCACTAACAACCAACCAACAGTGCTAAAGGCCGTACGTAGATTCCGGAGCATCCTGTACGTATCGAGGCCTTGGGGGATGGGTATTTCGCCGTCGGGACCGCGGAGGGCAGGTGGGCCCGGGCGTGGGCGGGGCGAGCGCGGGGCGGGGCGGGGCGGGGCGGGCAGACGGATGTGTTTTCGCTGCGGGGGCGATGAATTGACCGCAGTGGCGCCACCTGCCCGCCCTGGCGCGCTGCCTGCGCCCCGCCCAGAGGACCATTTCCATTTCCAGAGCGCGCCCCACTTCCGCCGAATTGGCTTCCTGCGGTGCGGCACGGCGGCGGAAACGCTGCTCCGGCGAAGGCGCTATTGGAATTGGCTCTGGCTGGGGCCGAGGACCTACTCAAATGTCTTGGCTGTTTAGGTTAAGAAATTATTAATCCGCAATTTTATTCATTATTATTATTATTATTATTATTATTATTATTATTATTATTATTATTTAATTATTATGTATGTATTTGGTGTGTTGGGTCGGTAGTCGGACTTCGCCGGCCAGCTACCGATGTCCCCCTTGCCTGGGCCTAGTTAAATTCCCATGCTTGGGGGTAAGAGCGACATGAGGCGAACATGACGTAATCTCTTCACCGTAACTAGCTAGCTACACCTGCTTGAGCTTTCCTTCGTCACACAGCTACAGAAACTGGGATTATTAAGGAAAGCTATAATTATATATTTGCCTCGACCGGGAATCGAACGCGGGATATAATTGTTATAATGTATTAATGCAGGTGTCTCAGAAACAATGATACTGGGGACGTAGAACAGTCGAAAATGATCACGTTTTCCAAACTTTTGCCGATGAACATGAAGTGCGAAATATGATACAAAGGGCTCCTCATTGTGAGGCATCTTCTTGTGCGCAAGTGTTTTGCAGATCACGTTCTGACGCGCTTAAGGAGATTTTGTGTACCTGCCGAATACCTGTGCATACACGGTTGTCTGAAAATGTCACATGCAGCAGCAATTGAGCACAATCCGGGACTTCTTCCATTTCGTCCCAAACATTTGTGTAAAATCTCTTTCTCAACTTCACCTGCGGCCTGATGGCAGGATTTTCGGCACTAGCTACATAGCTAAGTCGAATTCAACAACTGTTTGTACGGGAATTCTAGGGGTCGGCTGCTCTGACCGGTAGCTTTCCATGGTTTCTCCGATCAACACCAGGCGAAAGCCGAAGCAGTACCCTAACAAACGGGCCACGGACAGCGCGCGATCATTCCTTCCTCTTCCTAGTCCTATCCTCACCCCTTACGTACACAACTTACGCATGGGCTACACTACCATGCAAGCTAGGAGACCAATCGGGAACTTGGAACTAGTCTCACTAGGGTCGGTTCCCCGCTTATGGGAGATACGTGAGTAGAAAAAACCCTGCAAGCCGACAGGAAGGTCGGCTCCGGATCTCGCCAACCAGCGACTGGGGCAGCTTACTGCCACCTCCCGTAACATTCACTTCGCTTCCAAGATTAATTCCCTTAGTTGTAGACGCGCCCGGAATCACTAATCAATGAATCTTCAACCGCTATTGATCTCGACATTGCTGTTGATTGCTGTACGCTACACCGGGCTTAAACACCATAATGTGTAGGGGGCGGATTGTAATGAAATGTCTTTTTTTCACTTTAGAACAAATCGGTTCAGTATTGAAATTTATTTTATGTTATGACAAACGAAATGACCTTTACTTATACGTCTTTTGCATACGTCTTGCATTTTTTATTGATTTTGGCTAATATGTCATTTCTTACCTTTTCCGTCATTTTTCCCTGATTTCATCGATTTTTATGTCATTTTAATGGTACTTGCTTCAAATGATATTTACGAGATGCCACAAATGTTCTCCACAGAATTCATGAGTACCTATACCTCGTAGACTATTCGATTTCTTTGATCAGAAGTTATAATGTCAGCCATTGCCAGTCAGTAATCTAAGGTTCCTGTGACACCTGTCGACGTCATTGGTGGTTCAGCCGATTTCGGGATAACTACAGACAGAGATTTTCTGGTAAAGAACAGTCCAAACCAAAAGTTTGAAAGCTGAGTTCACTTGAACGATTAGAAGAAACCTCGATTACATCGGAAACATTTCCAACAGCTTAAGTTGTTCATCTGACCCGATTTTCATCCAATCTTTCTTTGCTTTTAGGACATTTCAAAACATTTTACGAGCATTTTATTGATAATTTTGGGCGATGTTTTAGGTCATCGAAATCCGCCCCCTATTAATGCCACCATCTGTTTCTCTCTGTTCCTGTATATTCAAAGATCTGTTGGTAATTTCCCCCTAGCAGTGGAAGCTGCGAATGAAAAACGAACGCCCGTCCCCGCCTCTGGCGCGGCGTTTTCCATCTCGCGCGTGTTTGCGAAAGTAAAATCCGGGGCCGCTCCTCTCCTCTCCGCTCGGCGTGCGCCGCGGCGAGCGCAGCTCCCTCGAGCGGTTCGCCCGGGAGTCTGCACCACCCCCCCCGCCTCGCGCCCCGGCCGACGTCACCGCCTGCGCAAGTGACGTCACCCGCCGGGTCGATGCGGGCGGCTGTGACGTCACGGCGACCCAGCTTCCGAGCGAAGCGCGGCCCGGTTCATGGACCGGGCGGGCGGGCAGCGCGGCGCGGCGCGGCGCGGTGCGGCGTTGCCAGATTTCCGGGCGCGGCCGCTCGGGCAGGTGGGCGGGGCGCGGCGCGGGGTGGCAGCGTGGGTTCCCAGAAGGCCCTTGCTGGCTCCGGGAAGGTACTACTCGCAGCGTACAACCGAAACGCGCCTGCAGCGTGCCGCGACCCGCACACGTGGCCGGTGGTGAAGGGCGGTGCGGTATGCGAGACGAAGGTGCGGCCTTGTGTGCAAGTGTCGGTTGTTTTACGTCAGCTGGGTTGAAGCACCGCTGCAGGGCTGGATAAAGGCCCCCAATCATTTCTTTTCAAATATCACTTCATAAAGTATTTTAATAATTCATAAATGTTTAAAAATAATTGCTAATCAGTTTGTTACCTTCACGCACACATACAGACGCGAACGAGCGCTCATACACACACATCCTCACACTAATAATAATTTAAATCAGTTCTTTTTTTAAACACCGAACGCGAAGAGACCGAATCATTCTCGGCGTGACTCGTTCTTGTACATGAACCATACCCTAAACTACGAATTAACCAAATGTTTTTTAAAACATCTCAATAAGTACAGGTGAAAGTTATTTTAAAATACTCTTTTGTGTAAACAAGGCGGTTATCGCAAAAATTTTATTGATACGTAAATGGAAGTAGTGTTCCACAACAAAAGTATTCATTGCGGAAGTTTACTTCTATTTACTCTTATGGGCATTTGTTACTTGATACTTTGTATTCAAATGTTACAGTTGTATATACTATTTATTTTAGTCTTATACGCTGAGGTCATGGAGGCCCATAATTGATGTCCGTAAATTGATGATAGCGATAAATGTGAGGGTGAAGGTGATGGAGAAGCTCTGTCATGTGGAGAACCCCGACAAACTCTGCTGGGAACTCGCGTTGTCCAGCACAAATTCCACATAGACTGGTCGGGGACGGAACCCGGACACATACGGTAACCAATACACTAGCTCCTTGGTGTAATTTTTCATATTGATTTTGTGTTATAGATATTTAGTGTCCCCTACTATTAGGTTTTCCCGTCCTTCATTGCCCATCTCCTTACACTATAGCCAAGGAACACACTTGTGACTCGTAGGATGCATGGGCCATGAGTGAGAATAATTTTTAAACCTTATGTCAAACGTTCTCACTCTCTACGCCATCAAGTACCACTTAAAATTTTGGGGTACTGCCATACCAATAATAAGGGAATTTTCTTTTCAAATAAAACATCAACACATAGGAAACGCAGGTCTCGAATGTTGACATGGGCAGTTCGAGGCTGGTCCAAAAGATTTTACAGGTAAAACGTGTTATACTTCATTGAGAATCGTATTTGAATTGACACAGTTTGGACCAGAGGAATTTCCATAGTATAAACTTGTATCAATGCAAGTTTAGGTGTCGATGGGAAATATCGTAACATATTATCCCTAAACAATGCACTGCGAAGTCTGTCCGTCCTTCGAAGCATTAATATCCTCTGTCAGATTTGAACCGACAAACTCGAGTATTTAAAGCTAGAGTGGCATTGTGTCCGGCTGTAATTAAATATGATAAACTGAAAACTACGAACGAAACAGTAACAAGTGCAACTCATTCAGTAAACGTGCAGCAGCGTATACACAATACTCGAGTCGCCTGCTTCGAAAATTCCCAGTTTCACAATTCCCCGTGCGCCACTCGCCGTGCAGCACAACCTCGAGTGCTGTGTAACTGGGCTGCGAATGTGATTATCGACGCGGCATCGGTTAGAATGTCAATTTGTGCGAGCGAGTCAGCAACGTTTTTGAACAAATATTTCCGGGCGGGCCGGTTATGATATTCGGTACACAATGGGAGATTTCTAAATGATTGGTTTGCTGACAAAGCCGAATATGTGACCTAGTTGAATTGATTTGCAGCTTTGTGCAGTTACTAAATATGGACGCAGTCCGACATTCATTTGGCGGAATGAATGGAAAAGTGAAGGGTTCGGAGAAACTGGGTAACTTACGAAAAGGTCCATGTGTCTGGCTGTATTGTCAGGATGAATAGGTTGGATTCAGAGACGTTAGGTTTTGCTTTATTCGTGTGATATGAGAATCTCCTACAGTTCAGTGGGTTCAGTACAGGTCTTTGGTTACAGTTCAAGGGCGCAGAGAAACAGGGTTAATAGTACTTGTGTAAAATCCCATGTGAGATACTATTTTATTAATATGGACAGCTTGGATTTGGAGAAGTTAGGTTTTCTTTATTCGTTTAGAAGGATCTCGTACGTTGATTGGTTTATTTGAATGCATTGCATATTTTCATATCTATAAATTTTTGTGACGTAATATAACTGAAATCCAAAATTGCGAAGTAATGATGTTCTAAATTATTGTAATTGTAGTTCATCTTCCCTATGTTGTGTGGTAGCGTAATAATTTTTTGGAATAGTTATTATTACTGTTAAATACATGACTAGAATTTCTTAGGTATTCTTTACACGCTTCCTGCCAGTTTTAAAAATGAATTTGTTGTGACGAACTGTTATCAATAAATTTTGTAGTTTGTTTCGACAATTTCTTTTCATCATGTGTACTTACTTCCTAATTATATATTTTTTTTATTTTCAGGTATGTCGTGGATACATCAGGAGGATAAATGGTTCAAGTAAACTCACCGTGAGTAGAAAATTGTCAAATACACCTACGAAAAGGTAACCTCGTGTACTGAAACGTATTGTGAGATAAAGTATCATTTCATTATAAGGTGTGATCTAACATTTCGTACGTTGCTTGACCTCATATATATATATATATATATATATATATATATATA